>JAWQRN010000523.1:0-28734 GCA_033557685.1 Sperchopsis tessellata
AAATAAGAGGTTTGATTCTCCTTAAAGCAAACATAACATAGCAGTGTTTGCTTTAAGGAGAATCAAACCTCTTATTTGTACCAAAGCTGTGCTAAAGAAAATTTACTATGAGTATTTTAATTCAAATTTATCATATGTGTATGCAATACATTGCTCTTTCATTGTTAAATGTTTAAGTTTTTAATACATAGCTACAAAAATTCAATTTATTTTTAGTGCAATTCTCAGAGCCTATATATGGTTTCCACCCAGAAACATCTCTCTTATATCAGCAAACATTCAAAAGCCAAACGTGTTGATGTAGGCTACGAGCAGAAGCACATAAAGGTCTTTGAATGAGGTGTAGGTTAAGCTTTTTTAATATATTTGGGTGCAACGAGCTTATTATGTTTGTACATAGAACTGCTTCATTCATTTGGCATACCTCATTTATTTGCGATCGCTCTCCCAGAAATGTCCTTATAATGTTCAAAGCAAATAATTTCTATAGCAGAACTTCATGATCAACAAATCGCTAAATATATCATGTATAATGACAAATATAGATGTTCTTATGGATATCTTAGTACAGAATCTCTGTTTGGAAGAAGAAAATAGATTTTGGTGCTTTCTCATCATAATTATAGTTGAAAATATTTTTTTAACCCAATAATCTATTTACCTCTTCTAAACAAGTATTATGACTTTTTGAAACCATCGCTATCTACTATATTCAATAAATAGATAATTTTATTAACTTAACAAATAGAGTTTCTGTAAAACCATTGTTTAAAGGTGGCAAGGATTTCATAAGTTAGACATGTCAGATTAAATACTTAAAAGCCTTTAAAGGTGGCTTTTAAGTATTTTATTGAGCATATTTTTAGTAAATCGCCAAGTTTGAAAAATTAGCAAATATGGTTTCTATAAATAAGAATGGTGGCCAAAAGTTTTGTTTTACCTGAAAAATAGATACATTTAACAAATGGCATTTTATCTAAAACCTCTTAACAATTATTTATAATGTAAGTACTTGGCTCCAATATAATACTGGCACCTAGTTTATATGCTGAAATAAAAATTTCTTCTGAATATATATTTTTGGGTATTTAATAAACCCGAAAAATTTCACTTGGAACAAAATGGTACTCTGGCAAGTGTTGTATGGGTATGGATGCTGCATAGTTCTGCTCTGCAGAGATTTGGTGGAAACAGTTGTTAAATTAATTTGTTACAGTGAATACATCAGATGTGTCTTAATCATTAATATTGAGCTATTTAGTTTTACATTGACCGATTGTATGATAATCCATGTTGTCTCTAACCATAAACCTTTTTGACTGGGATCTTTTTCGCAGGTTTTTACTAGTATGCATATTATCAACTTAATCCTACTAGTATTGATTTTACAAATTAGAAAGTCATTGAAATCTGTATTGGTAATCTCATTAAATATTTTTATACATTTTCCGTGGTGTTATAAACACCATAAACTAAACTTCTGACTTCGAAATGTTTTTATAAACCTATCATTATGACTAAAGTTGTATTGTCTTACTAGAATACTCTTGCTCCTATTAACGTGCTTCAAAACAGCTTTATGGAAATAAGCCTGAGTTTAAGAAAGAAAAATATAGGGTTATACAAACAATAAGGCAGAGTTTGAACACATTTCAGGATAATCGCTAAATGATTACTGATAATGATGTAAGCCAAGCAACAAGTGAAAATGTGAGCTTGTCGTTTGTATGAACCACTCAAAAATTATTTTCCTGATATATACAATCTCAGTTGGCAATTCGGAATAAAAAAGCTTAAAAAAGTTTAAGCTCCAAGCAACAACATCGTAAATAAATAATTGCTATAGTGAAGAAGCAAGTCATTTTATTTACAAATAATAATGAAGTATCTGAATTGATTGTTTCCTTGGACGTACATGAATGAATTACTTTGAAATTTGATTAAATCAAATCTCAAGCAAAGCATCCAAGTTAATATATTAAATACAGCAATCAAACATTCAACGAAAAATATAGGAACAAGCCGAAATAGCAGTGGACATCGTCTTTCTGTCATTAACATGTCATCAGCACCGCTCTGTTAGCAATTACCTGTACCCCACGAACGAATACAAAATTGATTTAATGTATAAATGCTTTACGGTCGTGAAGAAGCATATTATGAGAGGTATCGCAATATTTCAATGTTGCAATTGAATAATAATTACTTTAATTTAATATTAATCAACATGAAATAGTTATTTTCATATACGTATAAGAATTTGTTGCTTCCTTGGCTGCACATGAATTTATTATTTTGAAATTTGATTAAATCAAATCTCAAGCAAAGTGTCTAAGCTAATATATTAAATACAACAATCAAACATTCATCGAAAATTATAGGAACAAGCCGAAATAGCAGTGGACATAGTGTTTCTGTCATTAAGATGTCATCAGCACCACTTTGTTAATAATTACCTGTACCCCACGAACGAATACAAAATTGATTTCATGTATAAATGCTTTACGGTCGTGAGGAAGCATATTATGAGAGGTATCGCAATATTTCAATTGAATAATAATTACTTTAATTTAATATTAATCAACATGAAACAGCTATTTTCACATAAGTATAAGAATTTGTTGCTTCCTTGGCTGCACATGAATGCATTATTTTGCAATTTGATTAAATCAAATACGGGCAAAGTGTCCAGTCAATATATTAAATACAGAAATCAAACATGCATCGAAGAATATAGGAAAAAGCTGAAATTTCATTAAGACGTCATCAGCACTGCTCTGTTAGTAATTTTCTCGACATTTGATTAAATCAAATTGCAGAATAATACTGAAGTTAATTTAAGTATATAGTATACCACATGTATGAAACAAGCTCGTGTTACATTCGTTGCTGAGGTTATATCGTTACAACTTATCTTTTAGCAGTTATCTGAAAACAGACTCAAATTCTCTAATTCTGATAACTATCAAAACCGAATGTTAAAACTTATAGTAAAGTTTTTATCTTTTACATAAAAGGTAATATTTATGAATATGCTGAAATTAATATAACTTATTTATCAGATCCTGAAATTCAAAAGTTTAAGAAATCTGAGTGTATAGAACA
Organism: Sperchopsis tessellata; assembly: GCA_033557685.1. NCBI lineage: Eukaryota > Metazoa > Arthropoda > Insecta > Coleoptera > Hydrophilidae > Sperchopsis > Sperchopsis tessellata. The sequence continues at coordinate 3,106 of JAWQRN010000523.1, forward strand.
ATATTTATTGATAGTAATCACAATGAGTTTTGTGGACAAGTCACAGAAAAAATATTCAATACAACCAGTACAAGGTTAGGAATAACAGCTTCTTGTTCAAAATATAATACAATAAATAAAACTGTATAAATAAATACATCGATAAAATTGTTTTATTTCATGATCTAAAATGTGGGTGTGACCTTGTTTATGGTTAGTTTGTACAGATTTGGTTCCTGTAGAAATTGGAGGAGTTTGGAGGAAAAAGAATGCTAAATCATTCAATGGGTCCATACCTAAAAGATCAACGTCAGTGTCTGTATTCCAGTGAACTATCTAAACTGAAAAATCATGGCATACCTCTGGGTTCTATTTTGGAATCTATAGGTATTTCATTGTATAATATTTTTATTGGTATATTTACAGAGCTTCTGAATGACTAAACTTTCCATGAGTCCATAGGTATAATGGAGAATGTTTGTCAGAGTTAAATCTATTACATACATGTAAAATTGTAGTAGATGAAGGATCAGACACGTAACATGTATGATAGATAATTTAATTTAAATTACATAGCTTCTACATAGTATACATGGATAATAGATGTGATGTATTCTATAGGATTTAAAGCCGTTAGTTCCTTTGGAATTCGTTTAAATGTGTCTTGGGCATCTGTTGTTTTAGTGCTTTCTTAAACAAACTACATTTTTGTATTCTTTTTATTTCTTCTGGTAGTTGATTGTATAGAATAGCCCCTTGTGCTGTATCATTTTCTTTCCTATTTCCTTATTTGGCTTGTTCATATGGATGTCATTTGGTCTTTTGAGTGCATGTTCATGTGTTTCGATTTTGATGTTCGATTATCTTTCGTCTTCCCAATATTTGTTTGATTCTGGATGTTTCTCCCCAGGCATTTATCTGGTTGTGGATGTGGGTTAGTATGTATGCATTATATATTAGCTTCTTTGTGGTAAGAGATATATATTTTGATGTCCTTTTGATATCCCTAATTAATGGAACAATTTTATTCGATATGTTTATTCCATTTGAGATTTACATCAATTGTTAGCCTTAAATATATGGTTGATTTTACCTTTTCTATTTGAGCAACTTCAAGGATAGTGTTTTGTTCCTGTAAGAATACCATGTATTTTGTTAGTGCCAGGCTGTGGTTGATAATATATTTAAAACATAAAATTAGGTCACTGAATCATGAAATTTAAACCTGTTTAATTACTTTTTATAGAAGTAACCTTCTTGGTTAGCAACTACTGTTACTCAGGAATAAGAATTAAGGTACATATTTTAAAGTAGAGCAAACTGCATGGTCAGAAAATGAGGCCCGTGGTTGGTGGTTTTACATTATTATTAGTAGTATTAGCAGATTTAATTACTATATTGAATTTTGAGAAAATATATAATATAAGAAGTAATGATTGTTAATAAGTAAGAATAAAATATCTTTAACATTATTTTATTAATTGTACACTCCCTAGTTTGTACAGTTTTACAGGTTTTATTATTTCTAGCTTAATAACAAAAAAATAACTCAAAAGCTATATTATGCTAAAATTGACCAATTTGAATAAATGTACCAAACAATAAATATCTAACTATTCCCATCTACTTTTCTTTCTTGACGGAGGTGGGGGAGGAGGTGGTTGATCCGCACTTGCTGTGAACTGGAAATAAAAATATATTCATGATTAATAATAATAACATTTCTTGCAGAAAAATTTAATACGTATGATTGCTACCTGCATTTCATTATAGAGAAGTATAACATATTCGGACAAATTATTATAATCAATACAAAAAATTAACATACTTTAAATTTGTTTTTGTGAACCAGTAAAAATATTACACTGATGTCAAATTGTTAATAAAAAAAAGTGAAAAGTGTAATTAATGGACTACATTGAACAGAATGAAATGCTGCTAGTGCTCAAGACATGCTAGAAGAAAATTCTAGAAACACTATAAGAGAATTCCAGAAGAGAATTATAGAGCATTTGAAACAAAAATAAAACAGAAACTTGAAGAAAATTCAAAACAAAAAGTGAACAGAGGCTGGTAGAAAATTCTAATGTTTGGAAAGCAAACGTAAAGAAAATTCAATGATGATGGAACATTAAAATGAAAAGATGTAAATGAAAATAGGATAAAGAGGATAAAGGTGCTCAAATTTGATGGAATTTCTTCATGGACACTCTTTAATACACAGTTCAAAGGCTTCACTTTAGAAGGCTAGGAAGCAGGGGAAATTTTGACGCTCTGCCACAGGCCCTGGAATCAAGGATTAGGGATTATCACTTGAAACCCATGTACTAAGTCTAACTAACGGTACTGAAATGAAAGAGGGGCAAAACTTTACAAGAATATGCAGTTGACATCGATAGACTAGCCAGAATTAGCGTTTACCCTTGGCTGAATAGGCGGAAGCTGAAGATCTGTTGAAGAAAATGCAGCAGCAAGACATCATAGAATCTTCCAGTAGTTGCCAATAATAGACAACATCTTTGCAGGGTGACAATGGTCTTGAACATTAGACTTGAAGAGTGGTTACTGGTAAGTAGAGCTAGATCCTAAAGACTGAGAAAAGACATCTCTGGCAGTTCAGCTTCATGCCGTTTGGACTATGCAATAAACCAGCAACTTTTGTAAGACATGGATCTGATTCTTAAGCTTTTATCTTAGAAAACTTGTCGATGTCATCATAAGTGTAGGATATATGAAGAATATCTAAAGAATTTGGAAGTGGTTCTTAGCTAGACTGAGAAAATACTGCTTTTACTACAGGATCAAGGCTCTGGCAGTTCAGCTTCATGCCGTTTGGACTATGCAACACACCAGCAACTTTTGAAAGACTTGTGGATCTGATTCTTAAGGGTTTGGAAGACTTGTCCGGTGTACCTTGCCGATATCATCATAAGTTGAAGAACATCTAAATAATTATGAGGAGGTTCTTAGAAGATTGAGAAATGCCCATTTAAAACTCAAGTTTAAGAAGTATCACCTATTCAAGAAGAAAGTAAAATATCTTGGATATGTGTTGTCCAGAAAAGATGTGGCAAATGATCCCTATGTAATCTCCATAGTGGAAAAAATGGTCAACCCAAGGAATAAATATGATATATGAAGTTTTCTGGGTCTCTGAACTTACTATCAAAGATTTGTCCTAGGGTTCGCTAATTCAGCCAAGTTTGCCATAAGTTGACGGAATAAGCAAAAATATTTGAATGGACGGAAGATTGCTAGGATGCGTTAGATGAACTGAAGAGAATCTTAACTAAGGCTCCAATCCTTAGTAATCCTCGAAAGGAAGGAAAGTTGGACATTGATGCTAGCAACATCGGTATTGGGGTCGTACTCTTACAAATATAAAATGCAAGGCCCTTTCATAATCGATTATTGTAAAATTTTTGACTAACCAATCAGTCATTCTTCGTGTTATTTATTTTAAATGCTCTGTAGTTAAACCTCCTTTTCTCTTTATACACAGTTTTTAATCTTCCTGAATAAATGATCATTTTCATCACTCATAGTCCTTTTACTCATGTTCAAAACATTTTTTTTGCAAAATTGCCAATATTGTATTGAGAATCCTTAATTTGCAGTACTGCGACTTCAGTCAAATTTTAAATCTCTTCTTATCTACACAATCCCTCCCCTATAAATATTCTCTCCTCTCTATCACATGAAGTTCTAATTCTATGTCATCCCCAGCTGTCTTATTTTGCAAAATCAATTTTTGTTTTTTCCCAGTATGTCCTACTACTTTTTCCTTTTTATTAGTGCTTCTATAGGTTCCTTTTTGACTTTTTTTCTACAGCACTTTGTGACTAATGTGTGCTTGTGACTAGCCTAAGACTTCCCAAACACTTGCATTGTAGGCTTCTTGTGCTCTACAAAATCTTACCTCTTCACTCAATTTTCTTCTGTTGATGACATCCACTGACACCATCTATCTTTCTGACAGTTAAAAAACATCAAGAGCAAAGTCCAAATCCTCCAAGTTATACATGTCTTCATTACCCAATCTATAACTAACAGTATCAATAATAGTATGCACCCTTGAGTCGTTTTGCTCTTGTTAATGACTCTAGCAAATTTCCTGTTTAGGTTAATGCTAGCTGTATAATTTACGAAAAATAGTTTCACCACTCCAACAATATTGTTATGCTTCAGCGGTGTCAGGTTATATAGAATGGCCCAACATCGAATTGCCGGTAGGAGACAATCGCGTGTTTTACATTATTATTATATTAATTCTCATCATAGTTATATACTATGTTTCGATAAATGTTGTAAATATGTATGAATTTCGTCCGATGCAACTCGGATATTGATGCTTACCGCTCAGTCAACTAGACCTAGACTATAAGCATATATATGAAACAACGCTTATGGTGCAGTACGTGTTCGGAGTACATATGTGGAACTCAGCATCACTGAAGACGAGTGATCTCGGAAATACATATGGCACATAGTTTCACTTCTGACATCTTCTTCTTCATCAAAGGTTGTTGTTTCTAATAATTAAAAATATTCGTATTGCAACAAACGTATATGTAAACAAACATGCGGTTGTCTCCTTCCGGCATTTGGATATCGGGCCATTCTATATTCCAACAATGTTTCTCTTATTTTCCACATGGTTCCTCTAGGTAATTTGACAAGTACCAATAGAAAATGAATAAAATGGTTATCTGTTGTTTTCATCATCACTCAATCTATAATTATTAGTATCGGTATGTATGCATTCTTGTTTCAATTAGCTCTCGAAGTCAATGGTTTTTGTAAATTTTGTGATTAGGTTCATTTTAGCTGTATAATATTCATACAGTTTCACCATTACCAAATATTTTGCTCCATATACATATTCTCAAAATTCTCTACATTTTATTTTTTATTTATTCACTCGATTGCTTATTGTTGACAATTTGTAAAAGGCATATACGATCAATGCACTATCTCCTTAATATAAAGCCAGCCTAGTATGCTCTTAGTTTTCTTCTGTTCCTGCTCTAATCCTCTTCAGCATTATTCTCTTGATATACACAGTAGCGTTGTTCCACTCCAATTTTCACATTTCAATCTATATTACTTTTTGAATTATTATATATTACTCTATTTAAATGCCATCTGCTAAGGCAATACCTGTGTCAAAAGACAAAACGATCATCCAGAGCCAAAGAAGGCATGTTTCACATCAAAACTTTTTCATTGTTTACATTTTGCGATGTATTTGAAAATGGTTATAACACAGCCTCAGCTGAATCATGCGATGCATTGTTCGTTGTAGTTGCCAAATAAATATGGTATTTTAATTCTTCAATTTGATTTTACTAGCGTGTATTAAACATCAGTCTGATGTTGTGAGACCAGGAACTATTTGACTAGCTCTGCTGGAGAGTGTATTTAAAAACAAAATGATCGTACAGAGCCAAGGAGGGCACGGTGTCACATATTTCAGATTAAATATTTTTCATTGTTTTTTTTTTTAAATTATTGAAAATGTTTATAACTTTCTGGCTTCGGATGGCAGTTAGCCGAATCATGTAATGTGATGCTAGTTGCAGTTGCCAAATACAGATAGTTTCAATTTTAAATTGGTTTTAATATATATATATATATATATATATATATATATGTCAGCGCTACAGGCCTTTCAGGTCTAAGGCTTAGTTTGTTATTACTCTCCATTTCCTTCTGTTGTTTACTGCTTCTTTCCTGTTTTTTTACCTGTAAGCTCTTCAAATCTCCCTCCACTGAATCAATCTATCTTTTCTTTGGCCTACCTCTTCTTCTGGTGCTCGGCACCATTTTTGTTACTGTTTCATTTGGGAGTTTCTGCACATGCCCATCCATCTGATTCTTTATGCCCTTATTAATTGAATTATTCTCGGTTCTTCATATATTTCCATTACTTCATCATTGGTCCTTCTCTTCCATATTTCCCCCACTTATCTTCTGCAATAAATTGTTTGTAATAGTTTTCTCTCCCACCTTGTAGTATTCTCTTGTTCTCTTTTGTTTAATGTCCAAGTTTTACATATGTATATCACTGCTGGGCATATTATTGTCTCTTCTTCCTCTATCCCTTCATCTTCTCCATTCAGTAGATCTTCAAAATATTCCTTCCATCTCTCTATTCTTTCTCCTATTAGTGTCCTTGTCTTACTTCTACAGTAAGTTATATTGTATTGGTAGCCTGTTCTTGATTTTTTTATCTCTTGATGTTTGTTATTGCCTTGCTCTTGCATTTTTCTTCCATTTCCAGCATTATATTTTCATTGGCTAATCTATTCATTCTTCTACTATATTTCGAACAAAAGCCAAAACTCTCAAATTATGATTTAACTGAAGCTCCAACACATACCAATGTCATTACTAATGTTGCATCAGGTAAGCATTCTAAATAATAAATCTTACTGATTTTCAAGGTTATTTGCATCCAGTCAAAATAAAAGGCAGCATAAGCAAGAAGAAAGACAACACAACAAAGCGCATAAACAAACAATCAACACCACTATGAGGCCAAGAATTCGTTCATGACAGGCAGTTTACTCCAAATGCGTGGATCCTGATTTGGAAACTGTCTCTGGATCAGAGTCAAATGGGTATGTTCTGTCAAAATGAAGTCATAAGGCTGCCGTGTGTGATAGTGATGTCAGCAGGTGTTGAGAGTTTTTGTACACATATGTCGCATAATGGGTCATGAAGATTTCTGCACAGGTAGGTATTTTGTACTTTTTATCTACATCTACATCAGGTGGTACTCGACATTCCAAATATCAGGTCTGTAAATATGAAACCGGAATTTTTTTATAGAAAATACACATTTATTGTATGAAAATATTTTATTTAAAATATTGCCCATCGCTACACAATTTTCCTCTTTGAGGCAAACCAGTTATCGAGCCATTTGCTGCTCAGCAAAAGCGTGTCCCATCGATGCAAATAAGTAGTAGACGGATGGACAGGTGAGTAAGCCGAATGCAAAAGTGTTTGCCAACTAAACGCCTCAATCGTTTCCTTGACCAGTTTTGCTGTGTGCGATGGTGCAATATCCCGAAGCAAAATCACTTTGTGTTGCCTTTTTTGATATTTGGTCGTTTTTCATGCAATGCTTGGTTCAAATCCATCATTTGTTGTCGGTAACTTTCAATATTAATGTTTTAGCAGCTCATAATAGATAACACCCTTCTGATCCCACCAAACACAGAGCATTGTCTTCCATCCATAGCGATTTGGCCTTGCAGTCGTTGTCGCTGGTTTGCTTGGATTTACCCATGGTCTTTTACGCTTAGGATTCTCGAAATATATCCATTTTTCATCGCCAGGCACAATTCGATGGAGAAATGATTTTCTTTTGTACCTGGCGAGCAACATTTCGCAAGTGATTTTTCGGTTTTCCTGCTGTCTTTCATTCAGTTCATGTGGAACCCATTTTCTCACCTTCTGGATCTTTCCCATGACTTCCAAACGTATGGAGACGGCTTCTTGTGTCACATTTAATTGATCCGCGAGTAGTTGTTGCGTTTGAGAGTCATCCTCATCCAACAATGCTTGCAATTCAGCGTCTTCAAACTTTCTCGGTAGTTTTCCACGTTCTTCGTTTCTCACGTCAAAATCGCCACTTTAGAATTTTTTAAACCACTCCAAGCACTGTGATTTACCAAGAGCATGCTCACCGTAAGCTTCGACAAGCATTCGATGCGATTCTGCAGCAGTTTTCTCCGCAAATCGTAGTTTTCAGGCACAAAATTCGACATGTTCAACGCTATAAAAAATATGTTGTTGTATGAAACTTGTATTGCTGTAAGTTGAAAGTCTTTGATGAATGTAAACACAAGAAAAAGGAGCCAATGATGCGCTTTGACAGTCACAACATTGACAACTAGAGACATCTATGAGCAAATTTCGATTTCATATTTTCTGGCCTACAGACCAGGTATGCCCCGCTCAGCACATTTTTTGTAAGCTTCCATACACAAAGCCACAGCTATTGGAAATAAGGTAAGGGAAAACATTATTTATTAATTTTTACTTATCAGATATTCACTCCTGTTTACAAGAGACAAAAAATAAAATACCTTACTTAACAATATGTCTTACCTGATTTTGATACTGTGTTCTGAATGCAGCTTTCATTGCAGAGAGACGATCAGTTGCAGGACCTCTTTGAGGGGGAGGTGATCCAGAGGTATTTTGTTGTGAAGATGAAGCTGACGCTGGCCTAGCTGATGTTGTTTCTTTAAATCCTAATCCCATTCCACCCACATTTGGATTTTGATCTTTCTTTTTAAACCTATTAGGATTTTTATAAATAAATAATACTACAAATATTGATACAGTAAATCCAAGAAATAAAATCTAACAGAATCCCAATAGTTTAATTGCACTTAACTCAGTGGGTCTTTTGGAAGACTGTTGATCATTTATTATAAAATTAGCTAGTTAGTACTTGAGTAAAAAGAATCTGAGAGTGAAGCAACTAAATCCTGGAATATTTTTATGAGCTTTTCAATAAATAATAGTGAATAGTTTATTTCCAGTAAAGATTGCCTGCAGAATCAAATGTATGATACTAATTAGTTAAGTAGTAGCATGCAGATCATTTACTTATTTTTTACATTCTTACCTAGACTTTTTGAACCAGCTGCTTTGAAGAGCCAAGTCTAATACTTCTTGAGGCACTTCTTGATTTGCAGCTTCTAAATGTCTCACAATATGTCCAGCAAATTCTTTATCTTTCTCTGTTAGTAAAGTGTACGCAGTGCCCTGTGTACCAGCACGCCCAGTTCGTCCTACACGATGAGTATGGGTGTCAATGTTTCTGGCCACATCAAAATTAATTACCGTTCGAACATGAGGTATATCCAAACCACGAGCAGCTACATCTGTTGCTACCTAAAAATTAAGAAATTAAATGTGGTATGAAACGAAATGAGAGTTGAGGGCACTTTCAACGCAGCGAAACAAAATTTAACTTTTGTTAAATAGGATGTGGATTGAAGCAACTTTGTTTACAAAAGAAAAATTTGAGTCTCCTTTTACATAAAATATGTAAAATTTCACTTTTGCACTCCCATAATATTAGTTTAACCAGTTTATTTCGGGAATATCAATTTTAGAACAAACTGTATATGGAATGAGTATGTATCAAGAGTAGCGATAAAGAAATTTTTGTATGCAGTAAAAAGTGCACATTTCTCTGAAAATATAATACACATGTAACAGCAGAATATGTATAGTAAATATTGTTTTATTATGTTAAAACTAATACATGTTTATTTTCAGTACTTCTACAAGCTTGTAATTTTGATGAATGACATGCCTGTTGCTATTTGTAAGATCAGGTGGTATGCCTTCTTGATATCGGATAGTAATACTGCTTCAAATTCACTATATTTAACCCGCAATAGGTGAAGGGGACCACATCAGAAAAATTGCAATCTTTAAGAAAATATTTAACAATAAATAATATATAACATGTTTGTAATTCAAAGTAAATAAAAGCAATAAATTAATAGTAATGTTTAATTCTTTAACCAAACACTAGACAATGGACATAGTTTGCATATTGCCATCATCAATTTCCACACTCTTTGACAATCAGAAAATGCAGTGATGGTTAAGTTTTACAAATTTCATGCATAACCAAGCGAACAAAGTGCTAAATCAAATTTTCACAAGGAAGGAATAAACTGTATTATTAGTTTTATCTTCTAGTTTTCTGGGAGATAATCGTGTGTTGGCTTTTCTATTTGCCGACATTTCGTCCACCGTTGTGGGGACATTATAAAGACATGTAGCTCTTAAAAATGCTAATTATAGATTGCAATGTAGCTCTGAAAAGTGCTAGATGTAGGTGCCAAACAGCTCTAAAAAGTACTAATAACAGAATAACATGCAGCCCTCACAAGTGCTTATCAAGAAATTATTCTTTTTTTTTCATTTCTTGACTAGCACTTGTGAGAGCTGCATGTTATTCTGTTATTAGTACTTTTTAGAGCTGGTCAGTACCTTTTCAGAGCTACATGGCAATCTATAATTAGCACTATTAAGAGCTACATGTCTTGATAATGTCCCCTGAACACCCGACAAAGCATCGGCAAAAACAAAAGCCAACACACGGTTATCTCCCGAAAAACCTGGAGATATTTACTGTGGCTGTGGAAGTCTACACACTATATTATTAATTATTGCTTTCTCTTACTGAAACTCCGAAAATTTCAAAGAATTTATGTCCAATCTGAGGAAAACACGTTTTTTTATTTCTCATGAACTGATTTGTAATATTGTAGTAATTTTCTCTATAGAAATATTATATCTAGGAGAGAGCTGGGAAACAGAATACCAATATATTAAAATTCCTCAATTTCCTATCTGAAGCCTTGTGAACTATCCTAAAGGGATAACCATTTTCACAAGAAACTTACAAAATGATCGGTTTTATTCATAGGAGATTCTAATAATGAGCATTAAAAAAGTTGCATTTTTTAATTATAACACAGAACATAGTTGAAATGAACTGAGTGACAAAGGAATAGAGAACAATTAATTGAAAAGAAAATTAAAGAAAGGAAGTTTATGTTTCTAAAAAGTCCAACTATAACATGGTTTCTTTAATTTTCTTTTTGTCAACTAGATTTTGGAAGTTGCTTTTACGAATGATTATCCCATTTGTGTGGTTCACAATAAGAAACTGAAAATCTTACGTTGTCCATTTCTCAGCTCTCTCCTCAGAGCTCAGGAAATTATTAAGTGGATCTCCTTAGTCGTCCCTTTGGACCTAGATGATTATAAAATTGTACAATAATGACATTTAAGGACCTTTTTTTTACACATGAGCACCAACTTTTTGCTTAAAAATAGATACACCTTTGCCTCCCTTAGATCTTTTTAACCACTTACATTAAGTAGTATCCTACAATATTGCAAAGTGTTATCAATAAATTCATGATGGCTTTGGATCTTTTTCCTATCAACAAAGAACCCCAAAATTATCAGTGGGATGTATCTTCTATTCTAAGAATGCCGTGCAAAGTTACTACTTTGGACTTTTTCCAACATTCAAAAGAAGGAACACCACAGATGGATCACATGATTTTAGTTTTGCCAGTCATGTCGTTTCCTTTAAGTTGGAAATTGCAAAAGATACAACATCGGACATGCAATTAATCATGCTGATTCATACAAGTAGCATTTGCAACATTCTTTGTTAGAATGGTTGCTAATTGTAATCTTTGAGTTAGTTTGGATCTCAAGACTATACCTTGGTTTCTGATTTATGCATAACAATGGTGGAGTTACTACCAAAACAGTCTGCAATATTTTGTGTACTCAGTTAATAGTAATTGTGCTTGGGTATTTCAAAAACTTACCAACAGAGGACACTCATTCTTTTTAAATGCAGTTATCACTTTATTTCTCTCAGCTTGCTCTGTGTCCCCATGAAGTAACATACAATCAAATTCTTTAAGTTTGAGATCACTAGTCACCTGAAAATACAACAAGAAAATAAAAAAAAAATCTTGTTAATAAACTTGAGTTATGTACCTGTTCTGCATCAACTTTTTTAGTAACAAAGAGCAAGACGGATCCAGCAGAAAGAAATTCCACCAAATGCTTAAACAGCCACGTGCGTTTCGCCATTACGTTTGGGAAAAGATGAACATGTTGAGTAACATCTTCATTAGCTTTTCCTATAAGACCTTGGGATATTTTTATTGGGTCTTGTAGGGCGTCTTTCGCAAGTCTTTCTATCTTCTTCCGGAAGGTTGCACTGAACAGTAGTGTCTGTCTATCTGGTCGGACATGGTTACAAACAGATCTTACTTGTGGCTCAAATCCCAGTTCAAACATCCTATCTGCTTCATCTAACACAAGGAATGTTACTTGTTGTAAGTTGGTTGCGCCACCTTTAATGTGATCAATTATACGTCCAGGAGTTGCTACTACAATCTCTGCACCTTCTTTTAGAGCCTAGAAAAAATATCATTGTAATATTATTAATGAAACTTTTGAAAGACCACTTAAATAAAGTTCAAGTATCTTGCATACACAGCAACAAAGTGAAGCTTATGGAGTGCCTAGTTGAGAAAGTAAATTATTAGAAAGGAAATGAAGTGGTCTAAGATATTTAACAAGTTGCTTTCCCCCACTACATTTTATTAGATATATAAGGTAAATTTGTGTTAAGTTATTTTTCGTTATATTGTGTTGTTATTAGGCTGTGTTATTCTTTCTTCCATTAGAATAAAAACTTATAAAAACACATTTTTATTCATGTTCCCTATGTTATAATATGTCAATAACTTTTTTATATATTTCATGTAATATTTAAGGAAATAGATTGTTCCACTTTGTAGAAGATATTCTCCACCAGCATGTCCTCGAGTTTTTTTTTTAAATTGGGTGCAGCATTTCCTTGATTCTCTTGGAAAGTTTATTGTACAGCTTAATTGTTAAATAGTTGATAGTGTGCTGTACTTTTGTGATCCTTTAGTGTCATTCTTTTCCAAATAAAATTCATGATTGAGTTTCATTAATAATTATTCTCAATATTAGTATGTGCAGAAGCTAGGTAAGCATTAAAGTTGATTGAATAGTCATAAGTTTTGTCTTTTTAAATAACAGCTTGCAGGTATCTGTGATGTGCACAATACATAATTTTGATTGCTCATTCCTACATTTTGAAGATCACTTTAGGTAGTTTCAGCAGTTACACTTCTTAATACCAAGCAGCCCACTTAGCTCGTGAGCTCTCAGACTCACAAATCACAGGACACACAAAAAACAGCCTCACAATGTCGGCACCCGTAGCACCACCACCCAAAAAGTACTCCCACTGACAAACATCCAATAAAACCTGAAGACAATCTATATGAACAGAATCAGCAACATCATCTTCTGAGTTTGCTACCTTTCTCCCGATTGATTTAGTAGTCAAGCCCATTAAGCTAAAGGAAACACTAGTTGTTTACGTATTTGACTCACTTTGCAGACACTCAGGGTAACAAGTTATCAGCAATAAACGGAACCTCCAAATCAGATAATTCGGAACAAATTTGCAGAAACACCTATGGTACCGATAACATGGATACCCAAAACAGCTTCTACAGGATAGTCAAACTTAAAATTAAACCAATGCATTGTCACTCAGATAAGATAGACAGAAAAATTAAAAGCAATATATCGCAAAGTTAAACAAAATGTTTAATCAGACCCTAAAATTAGAACCCCAAAATGTTACTTTTTCACTTTTAAAAAATCCAGAAGAAACCTATTAAAAATCTATTATCACAAAAGGTACAATCTAGCTCGAACTCACTGCACACCAAAGACAAACATTTAAATCACTATATTTAATTGCTTAGGCTTGAAACTCGTCTGCGCACTTCAAGAAATCACCATATAGAACTGGATTTGGAAGCACATATATTTATAACAAATTATTTGTCTATCTCATGGGCCCCTGATGCACTGCATCTTTTTACCGGAAAGTTTTATATAGATTTGCATACAAATTTGAGGTGCTTAATTTAAGAAGGGGTTGACTTTCTCCTCCAATTAAGCGCTCAACATTTACATGGATTTATTTTTACGCAGTTGGTTATATGATTTTTACATAAATAAAATATTGCCGAAATTGGGAGTTCCCTGCTTTCAACGGATTATGAATAATTTATATGCAGAATCCCCTATCAATAACCAATTCTTGAATTTTGTAGGATAGAATTTAAGAATTCATCTGACCTCATAAAATCACAGCTTGTATACATGTTTGAATGATTATTTTTAATTTATATTAATTGAATTAATTATAAAATGGCTTGTGGGGACCAAACTAATAGCTTGCTATTCTTCATGAGTGTTTATACGCCTTTAAATAGAGATGGGTATACATAGTTATTCTCAATGAATCGTTGAGCAAAAGTGATAGTAAATCTGAGCAGTATATTGTTTATTAGTAGTAACTAATGTTTATTAAACATAAAAATTCCAAATAATTCGTTCATTCAAAAATTACAAACTGACCTAATGTCCCTCCTACAATGCCCTCACGCCACATTTCTCCTCCACAATATGTTTCTCATCCACTCGAGCCCCTCACCATTTTCTCCCAGCACCACTTCCACTCACCTTTGATCCTGTATATCCCCAGTATTCACGCACTCTCTGCACAATCTACACACCTTTTTTCCTGTATTAGCCATCACATGCTCGATCTTCCCTCATTACCTCACCTGAAAAGAGCCATAGTGCTGATATCCATATTTGCATTCTTCAAATAATTTGGGATTTCTCTGTACTTAACAATTTTTCCTATATACATTGTTATCTTGTATCTTATTATATATCTACTGATGTTGAATATGTTGCTTTCGTTTAGTTAATTCCTCGACCATACTCCGTCTCATTATTTCTATTTCTTCCTCCACATAACTTCCCTCTCTATCAAATTGTTTCCTTTCCGAGTTCCACTTAGTAAGTCTACTGTAACGTTCCTCTCTCTGTATTTCCATCCATGCACACTTTACATATCTGTTTTTATCTGCATTTATGGTATTCTCCTCACATTTCATTCCTCTCTTCCCTGCAGTGATATATATTCCGTGTCGGCTCGTCTGGGTAGAATTAAGTAACCTGATGTTGTTCTGTTCAATTCCAGTTTCCACTTGATGTATTGCATCTGCACCTTTTCTAGTTGCTCCTTCAGCCTGAAGCCCCAGACCTCAGCTGCATACAACACAATAGCTGCACATACAGATTCTTGAACTTCCTCTTGCCAAAATTCCCCATATTTGACACAGCAGCTTTGACCTTCTTTGTCACATACTTCAAAGGTGTTTTTATGTCATTTGTCTCTTCAAAATAGAACTCCAAGTATTTATATTGTTTGACTGTTTCAATTGTGCCGTTCTCCCACCTCCACTTCGCAACCTTCGTCTACCACCTCCAATCCGCAACCTTCGTCTACCACCACCCTTTCGAAATATCATAATTTTGATTTATTAGAATTCAAATCCAAATCCTTTCCATCCAAATATTTCTCGAATGCTTTTGGCAACTCCTTCATTTTGTTATGGTTGTTGGCCAGCAAAACAATGTCATCTGCGAATGTAGGAGATCTTATCTTTTGGTTGTACAACACTATTCCTCCAACTTGCACCTTTTCCAGTTCTCTCTCCAAATCCGCTAAATACACCGTAAATAGGATGGAGCTTTGTGGACATCCATGTCTCAATCCTCTTGTAGTCCAAGATCTGATTTTTCCTTCTTGGTTTCTTGTCACATTTGTTGTTTTTTGATATATTTCTTCTAATCTTGCTACTATTATTGCTATTATTATATCCCTTCAGTATTTCAATTAGTTTCTTCCTATTGACTCTACCAAATGCAAATTTTAAACCTGCAAAAAATGCATATGCTTTTCTTTTTTCTGACAGATCTCATTCTCAATTGCACAGTTCAGAACATATATTACCCATTGTTCCCCTGCTCCTCCTAAATCCAGCTTGACCCTCCGGAATAATTCCCTTCTCCTCTAGTTCCCTTAGCAATTAACATTGTCCATATCTTGTATCCTATATTAAGAATTGCCAATCCCCTGTAGTTTCTTGGTTCCTCTCTATCTCCTGTCTTAAAAATAGTGCACATAATTCCTTCTCTCCACTCTTCATCTATTCCACCTCCCTTCCAACACTTGTTCAAAATATTATGCAGTACCTGTTTTCCCTTGCTATCCAGAAGCTTCCACACTTCATTTGGGATTATGGCAGTTCCAGTTGATTTTGGGTCTTCAATTTATATATTTACCTGTCTATTTCTTCCATTGTAACACCTTCCTCGGTACTCTTTACTAACTGCTCTTCTGTTTCCCTCTTTTCAGCTGTGTCTTCTAGTAATCCCATATAATGGGTTTTCCACTGTTCTAAGGTGATTTTGTTGTGTGTTGTTTACTTTTAATTTCTATCTTATTCTATATACTTCCATATATTTTCTTTATCACTTTCTTGATCCTCTGTCTTTTTTCATCTAATTTACTTATTTTGTTTTTGGTTACATAATACCTTATATTCTTATTTTTTTCGATGGAGGTATTCTAGTATGCCGTCGTTACTTCTCTATTGTTGTGCTGATTTTTTCATTGTTTGTCTAGCCGCTGTACATTCATAATCCCACTACTCATCTTGCTTCGTTGTTTTTCTGTCACTCATAAGTTGTGTTGATGTTACTAGTTTGCTTCTCAAAGAATCGTTGAGCAAAATTGGTAGTGAATTTGAGCAGTAAATTGTTTATAATTTGTATAGTTTTTGATTTGTAATAAATAATCATTGTGTGTGTAGTTGAATGGATCCATTTTCACAGAAATTCTGTGGAACCTATTAACTACGTAAATAGAGGGAAAACCATGGATTCTATTTATACAGCACTTCCGAAGAAAAAATATTTATTTTGCAAAAGAAGGGTTTACTTAAGTTGGATTAAATCGACTTATTCAGACTATTAGTATATCAGGTTACTTTTATTTATGCCAAACATTTCTTAAACCACTGTAAAAATTAAACTTACCAAGCTTTGTTCCCATTTAGATCCACCACCATAGGCGCAAATTACTCTGAGATCAAAAACTTTTGCGAATTTTCTAGCTTCATTATAAATTTGAAGTGCCAATTCTCTGGTAGGAGCAAGTATAAGGGCTATAGGACCTTCTCCAGGTTCTACAGGCGGCTGATGTGCTACATGTGTTAATAAAGGCCATAAGAAAGCTGCTGTTTTTCCACTTCCTGAAAAAAATTAAGAAAAATAAAATAAAGAATAAGTATGAAAGAAATAACAAATTAAGAATATTGATTAATATGTGCGAGGGTGATATATGTATATCTCCAAATATAATGTATTACTTTTTTACTAATTCTTTTCTTGTATTGGAATATTGCAATTACTTGTTCAGATTCAATTAATGTAATGCGTCCACCTGAGTGAATATCTTTTACATTTCCATTCTTCTATAGACCGAAAGTTAGTTTTGGTTTACAGCTACTGCACGTCTATTGGTGCAATAAAGCAAGCTTATTACGATAAGGGTCTTTATTATATAGTCCATTATACGGTGAGGGTTGACAATTCTATTTTGATCTAAGGTTGATTTTGGGCGATAGCTTCCAGAATTGCAAGGTAGAACAAGGCCTTCTCATCACACAAGTCTATATTCTCCTGACGGTTCAAAAACTCTGTTCATTTTCGTGTTTGGCATATTTTATCCAGTTTATTTATCAATAACTTTGCTTTGTATTTATGTTTTGTTTGGATAAATTATCATCCGGTTACGATTGTGTTTGTTTTAATATAAGTTTTAAATTTCACCTTGTTTTTTAAATTTAATTCCATAGCTTCTCCACTCACATATGTTCTAGAGAGTTATCTTTTTATGGGTTCTACTTCTGCATTTCTTACTTGACGATCATGCCATTTTTGTTGCCACCTGAGGTAAGTGATTCTTCATAGGAAAGACCGCTAATTTAGTCGGGTCATTCAAATCCTTTTGTTTTTTTTTAAGTTATTTACAAACCTCTGACAAACATTGAAATCAATATTGCCGAGTAGTTTGTTTTGATTAAATAAACTTTTATTTAATTATGAATTTCCCAAGGCAGCAACATGCTCCAAAACCTTCACTATATCCACAGAAGTTACTGTTTACAATTTGGTGGAGGACACATGGTGTAATTGATTATTATGAAGTTAGTTTTTTTCGTTTTAAATATAAATACAGTTTCAATGGTTCTATATAAAGCTAGAATTGAAAAAAAAAGAAACAATATAAAAATCTACAAGAAAACTTTCACCGGAGTGACATGGGAACCGACCCCAAAAGACAGTAACATAAACAAAAAATGATCACAATAAACGGCTCATTAAATAAATCAGTTTCTGTCCCTCAAGATCTTTTTTTATTACTATCTTTCTACTTTAATCCTTTTACGTCATGGCGGAGTATACAGCACCACGAGGTGTTTTTATAGCATATTTTAATAGTAAGAAGCACAGCTGCTAACCCTAAGCACTTCCAAATCAATTTACTTCACTTCCTTTACTGTTCATATCTGAGTTGAGCTCACTCCATCCATTTCTGGCTCTTGCAGCCACCTTCAATTTCCCGAAGTTATTCTTCCCCTGCTGTGTTTACTTTCTACACTCCTCTTCCATGTGTTCAATGGTCTTTCTATTCTTTTACCCATGTAATTATACTCTAAAATAATGTCCCCTGTAACGGTGGACGAAACTTCGGCAAAAACAAAAGCCAACACACAGTTATCACCCGGAAAATCTGAAGATATTTACTGTGGCCGTGGAAGTACGCACTGAATTAAGATACAAATTTGGAATATACAGGAGCTATGCGGTCTAAAACCTGCCTTACATGTCATTGAAGCGGAACAGTATGTTGCTAGTTAAGTTAGTACCTAATATAAATGAGTACTTAGTATTACAAAAGTACTGAATATTCAAATGATTATTTTGAATACCAAGTACTGAAAATAATTAATCAATACTGATACTTAAAAGTATAAACTTGGGTCATCAATATTAACTATAAGTTTAGAACTGACTTCGCTGGGGATGCGATTAATGCAATCTGTTAATTTATTTGTGAGGAAAATTCAAAACAAATACCTGTTTGAGCGATTCCTAAGATATCTCTGCCTACAAGACCACATGGAACAGCTTGGCTCTGAATTGGAGTAGGTTTAATGTATTCGGATTTTATAATACACTTTAACAATTTGTCCTCAAAGTTAAAATGCGCAAAAGAACAAACTGGCTTGGGTGCATGTGAACCTGTAACAGTCACCCCTAAAGCTTTTCTAAGTTCTACCACCTGTGAGGCAGCTAAAGATTGGATTTCTGGGTGTTCTGTATAGAAATTTTTTCTGAATGGTTTATAATCGATGGTTGTATGGTCTATCGGAGGAAGGGGGTCAATTATCTTTCTGCGATCAGGTGGAATTGGATTTCCATCCTCGTCATATTCAATTTCTTGACCATCTTCTTCTACAGGAGTGAGTCCTGCATTTGGATTTTCTTCCATGTACCTGTAATAGGATTCTTCAACATCTTCTTCTTCCAGATCATTTCTAATGCCTGCTGGTTGAGATGAACTGCTAGTTTGACGTTCAGCCTGAACCTAAAATTTTTTGAGTTAAAATTCTTCATAAATAAATTTAAAAAAATGTTTGAAATGAAAAAAATCACATGATCTATTAATAAAATATAATTCTTTAGCATCAAATCCATATTAATTTATTACTTATTTGTCGATGAAAAAATATAATATTAGTGCAAATGTTTTGGGCTGCCAATAATTTGAAATTCTGTATTTAAACTAAATTTTACTATTGTCCTATACATACATCAAAGTGATTACAAGAAGGGATATTAAGTGTTATAAACTTCCAAAGTTATTATCCATATGAATGTTGTTTCCTTGTGGAAACCTTGTAGAGTTCATTAGTTTAAGTTAAATCACTCTCCTTGAAAATATTCCTTGCAACAGTGGATGAAACGTCAGCATTTTTCAGAGCCTCTACACGTTCTACTCTACTATAATATTCATTTGTATATATTTTTATATTATATAAAATTTTACTTTTCAGAGCAATTTGCCTAATTGGTAGCTCTGACATGTAGTTCTCAAAAGTGCTAGTCAAAGAATAAAAGGATTTTCGTAATTTACTGATTTATATATATAGCGCGGTCGGGCACCAATAGGAAACTTCTTAATTCAGTATGTAGACTTCTTAGCAAAGCTCTCCTATTGGACGACAGGATCTCGATGGGGCCTATCCCTTGCGGAGCTTAGCAAAGTTGATAAAATAGTTTTCCTAGAGGAAGCAAGAGGAAACCCATTATCACAATTCAGATTTTTCAGATGCTTATATTTTTCAATGGACTCTCTTATTATTCTAGGAGAGTAATTCGAAGATTGGTGAGAACTTTTATGTCCTTTAAGAGAATATCATGGCCCGATTCTAATTTATGTTCTGCTAATGGAGATAAAGGAAACGGTTTGAGACGAGTTGCCTTTTGTGTTCTCTAGAGCGAGTGGATACCATTCATTTTGTCTGAGCTATGTACCGTCAAAGTCAATATATTAAACACAAAAATCAAATCTCATAATATGCTCACCATCGATCTTAAAGCATATATACAAGGATTCACATATGTATTTGCACAAAATAATACATTTATGTACGGCCAGGAAGCAATAAATTCTCATGTTTTCATTAGTTAGCAGCACAACAACATAGGTTAGTAAAGTGTTAAAAATTATTATTACTTGTCCCGTTCAAATTACTTTTGATACACATGTACAAAGAACATACATTTTTTACCCTACATAATCATCTAATATTGAATTTTTGAAAGAATTACAAATCGAGTAATTTACAATTCTTTGAAAAAATTTTTGTAAGATGGAATAATTATGTCAATAATGCTATTAATTATACATTAAATAGGTACAATTAAAAAAAGTCTTGTTTTATTTAAAAAAATGGAGTTATGTCATTTTAAACTTTACAATCTTGTCAACTCTAAAATTAAATGTAGGATAAATGTATGATAAAGTACATTTCTGTATGAGCAGAAGAGAAGAGACACATTCTAACTAGTTGTTGTCTGAAAATTACTCTTAGTCTATCAAAATTCAAAATAAATTGTTGCTTATAATTACTTCAGAATTTGAACCTTCTTTTTTAAATTATAAATATCTCGGTAAAGTATAATTTTAACAAAAATGAATTGGAAAAATAAGGTTTATAAAGTTTAACTTTGTATAGCCGTTCCAGAATATCCTATATAACCTTAAAATAAAAGTAATGTAAAGAACAAATTTTCTTTTGTCAAAATAAAAAAATGGTGCTATTTAAAATAATTATTAATGATCTCTTATTTTTTATTACTTGTTTTAAAATATGTAGACAAAATTTTTACAAACAGTGCTGTAATCAAAATTACCATAAACTGACGATAAAAGCTTAATAGTCCACTTCAGATTTGAAAGTTTTAAATGTGTAAATATTCCATTTGTAGTAATTTCTGGCTTTCGTAAATTTTGACAGCTGGAATTTTATATTTTTCCAAAGTGTTTTTTCCGCATAAAATGTATTTTGCTCCACCCCTGACTATTTTATTTTAATTACAACCACATTTTTTTCACAAAAATGTAAAATACTTATCTTTCTGATTTCAAGATATAGAGGTGCAAGCTTAAAAAAGATATTTTGTTTACTTGAATTATATCAAACTACTGTTTGCAGATGTTTACTGTTTTTTTTTTTGAACAAAATTATTGGGAGTTTGCATCGAAAAAAAACAAGAATATAAGGCTATGTAAACAAAACAAAATAGTAAGTTAGACAAAGAAAGACAGATGATAAAGAACATAAGAAACGAAAATGAAATATGGAAGTATATAGGACAAGATAGAAAGAAAAAGCAAACAACACACAAGAAAATCACCTCAGAACAGTAGAAAAACCACTATATGGGAGTACTAGAGGGTACAGCTGAAGAGAAGTAAACAGAAAAGCAGTTAGTAAAGAGGAAAGAGGAAGGTGTAACAATGGAAGAAATAGAGAGGCAAATTTATAAATTAATGACGCAAAAATCAACGGGAACTGACAAAATTCCAAATGAAGTGTGGAAACTTCTGGATAGCAAGGGAAAACAGGTAATGCGTAATATTTTGAAGAAGTGTTGGAATAGATGAAGAGTGGAGAGAAGGAATTATGTGCATTATTTCTAGGCAGAAGATAGAGAGGAACCAAGAAACTACAGAGGATTGGCACTTCTTAATATAGGATACAAGATATGGGCAATGATAATTGCTGAGAAGCTAGAAAATAGAACTAGAGGAGAAGGGGATCATTCTGGAGGGTCAAGAGGGATTTAGGAAGAGCAGGGCAACAGTGGATAATATGTATGTTCTGAACTATGCAATTGAGAATGAGGTCTGTCAGAAAAAAGAAAAGCATATGTATAGTCAATAGGAAGAAACTAATTGAAATACTGAAAGGATATGGAATGGATATGAAAATAGTAGCAAGAATAGAAGAAATGTATCAAAAAACAACAAATGTGATAAGAAACCAAGAAGGAGAAATCAGATATTGGACTACAAGAGGATTGAGACAGGGATGTTCACTAACTCCTATTCTGTTTACGATGTATTTGGCGGATTTGGAGAGAGAACTGGAAAAGATGCAAGTTGGAGGAATAGTGTTATACCATCAAAAGATAAGACCTCTTGCATTCACAGATGACATTGTTTTGCTGACCAACAAGCAAAATGAAATAAATGACTTGCTAAAAGCATTCGAGAAGTATTTAGATGGAAATAATTTGGATTTAAATACGAATAAATCAAACAGTATAAATACTTGGAGTTCTATTTTCAGGAGAGAAATGGCATAAAAAGACATTTGAAGTATGTGAAAACTAGAATAATGCTGTTTGATTCTGTATGAGCAACTATCGTCATGTATGTGGCTCAGGAGTGAACAACTTGAGAAAATTCAGATGTAATATATCAAGTGGGCACAATTCTGGCCGAGACGAACCGACACGGAATATATATCTCTGCAGGGAAGAGAGCAATGAAATATGAGGAGAAGACCAGAAATGCAGATGAAAACAAATATTGCCTGTGTGCATGGATGGAAATACAGAGAGAGGACCGTTACAATAGACTTATTAACTGGAAATCTGAAAGTAAACAATTTTATAGATAGGGAGGATATGCAGTGGAAGAAATAGAAATAATGAGATGGAATGGACAGAGTACGGTCGAAGAATTAACTAATAGAAAGCAGCAAATTCAACATCAGTTGATATATAATAAGATACAGAGTAACAATGTATACAGAAAAATTTCTAGGCACAGGGAAATCCCAAATTATTGGAAAAATGTAAATTCGGATATCAGCATTGTGGCTCGTTTCCGGTCAGGTAATGAGAAAAGATCAAGCATGCGATAGCTAACATGGGAAGAATAAGTGTCTATTGACAGAGTGCGCGAATACTAGAGATATACAGGATCAAAGAAGAGTGGAAATTATGCTGGGGGGAAATGGTGAGGGGCTCAAATGGATGAGAAACATATTATGGAGGAGAAATGTGGCGTGAGGGCATTGGCGAAGGGACATTGGATTAGTTTGTAATTTTTGAATGAATGTAGTATCTGGAATTTTTATGTTTAATAAACATTAATTACTTCTACAACTATTGGCAGATTGAACATTTAATTTAATAATATAATTTTTTTCTTTACGCAGTTTTTAATACTATACAATAAAATATAATACAATAAAACAGAAAGATAACTTGCCTTTACCTGCTTCTCGATGCCAGCCATGTATGCATCTAAAGGATCATCATCTTCCTCTTCTACTGGTTTCGGTTCCTCAATTCTGGTAGGGCTACCAGGAGCTGGTATGTACGCCAATGCTGGTACTGCTTCTTCCTCATCATCCTCGAAATACCTAGAACAACCCTGTACAGCCGGTTCTTCAAAAAACTCAGGTAATTTATAACTCACTCGTCTTCAGTTACTGCACGCTTTCTACTGCCACCCCAGGCTGCGGATAGGGCATTTTGGCTGATAGCATTCATTGTCGAGTAGCCTTGTTTGCTGACTCCACTCGAAGGTGGAGGTGGCACAGCATTGTGACTAACGCGTTGCTTATTGAGCTGGAATCCTGAGTAGTTAAAGCCACTCATTTTCCTATTGTAGATATTATTGCTCTAATGCAAATCACAAGTTAAAGGTTATGTAGTGTCATACGAACAGGAAATCAGTTTATTTTTTACACAATAAATATCTTCTGCTGAAGTACTCAATATTTAATCAAATTATTCCATGAATAATAGTCAAAAACATTGTTTTAAGCACAAAACAAAATGCACATCAAACATTGCATTACTTTTGACAAATATGTCAACAGTGCTTCTATCTAGTGGCATTTATAACAATTTCTAAAATTTTATATTTTACAGCTACGGCATTTTCACCAGGAACGGACTAGCTAAATTTGTTTTCACACAGGAACAGGTAAACTATTCAGTAGACGGGCTGCAAGTTTAGGTTAATAAAACATAAAGCAAATTTCTCGACAATAGTTGTCTTTCTAAAACTTAATGTATATCTGTCTCTCTATTTCTCTATTCTAATGCGTGGAGCTCTAAAGCAAAAAAGTAAAAACTTAGTGGGATTTAGTTATTTCAAAGTACAAACTTTTTAGTTTTAGAGCAAATAAATTAATCTAAGTGATTAAATTTTTTTAAGTGCAATATATTTGTTTAATGTTAAAATATATATTTTTATGTGGGATACATTTATTTATAGTGAATATATTTGTTATTAATGAAAATTATTTTTATCAAAGTGAATATGATCTAAACAAAGAATTACCATAATACCAACGTAGTGTTTGTATTAAAATAAACATAAACCTGATAGCTAAACTATAGGTAAATTTATATATATACTCAAACTCATTTATTAGTCATCAATAAGTTCCATGACAAGTCGTTTACAAAAAATATATATAATAAATTACAATGAAATATATAAACACTAAACAAATTAGCCATTACATGTTAAAATAAAAGACTGACCTACACTCAGAAAGTCAACAAACGATAAAAAGAGCACAAACAAAAATAAATATAAGTTCAAAATTAATCTAAATGACATCTAAATAATTCAGCTGAATAGTTCCCGTTTCAATGTCTGCGAAACTGATCTGGAAGAATTTCTGAAGGGAATAGACCGCATATCCCGTCAAGATCTCATGAACAGTTTTTTTTTTTGATTTTGCAGTGTTTTGACTTCTTATTTCCGCTGGCAAGTGGCTGTACAGTCTAGCACTCCAGTAGTGCATGTCCTACTGAGTAATCCTTAACCTGTGAAATGATAGTCGTTAATCAGTTGCCTGTCGAGTGTTATATGAGTGACAGTTGCCGTTTCTCTCAAACTCAGCCTGATGGCTGTGCGCAAAACATACAGCGGCAAGTATATACACCGAAGGTATGGTAAATATGCACTCACTTTTCAAAACCTCTTTACAACTCTCATCAGTTCTTAGTTCATTCATTGCTCTTAGTGCTTTTTTCTGTTGTAGAAGCACTCTGTTGGCTGCACTCGAAGTTCCCCAAAGAAGAATACCATATGTTGCTCGACTATGGAAATTTACATAATAAGTAATCCTTGCACACTCTTGTGTAGCCAGTTGTTTAATTCTACGTATACTAAAAATTGTTGCACAGAACTTTTGTAAGAGGGCCTCAATGTGTGGCACCCAACTTAATCTGCTATCCTCCTGTACCCCGAGGAGGCCAACTACAGATCAAATTCCATACGCTTAGTTTTGGTTTCATTGAGCAACCAACAGATTGCTTCCCGAAGAACTTCCTCAGATTTTTTCTGCAGCTCTTCTTAATTTCTTACTGTGATTTGGTACGTAGTATCATCCGCATACAGGACACATCCTCTACATCCCTTTGTGTTGTGGGTTAAGTTATTCATATATATATATATATATATATATATATATATATATATATATTTAT
>JAWQRN010000031.1:0-48500 GCA_033557685.1 Sperchopsis tessellata
GCAACAGTGGACGAAACGTCGGCACTTATCAGAGCCTCTACACGGTTTCCACCCGGAAACAACATTCATACATATATGTATATCACTTTGGTTCCTGACCAGTTTTGTGAAGCCACGTCCCATGACGTTACATTATATTACTTTTTTTGTACATGAGAAAAAAGAGTTATAATTCCAAACGCTGTCTGAATAGCCAGTAGGTATCAAACATGGTCCTTCATAGTCTGTTTAGTTGAGAAATTCTTTTCATAATATTCATATGATAAATAATAAAATTTCAGTTTAAATTTGTTAAGAACATTAAATTTTGACAAATAATTGCATGAATAAAATTTAACATTTATATTTAAAAGAAAATTAAATTATAGAATGAATGAATTGATGATTGTTAGATGGTTTTTTTTTTTGGGAATCTAATGTTTGTGAAAATAACTTCCTCTACTAACCACCAAAGTGGAACATTTTATATTTTTGTTACACCTTCCTCCTCTGGTTCCGATGCCGTCCCTAAAAGGAAGTAAGTCCTTGGTTGAACGTTCTTCTTCATCTCCACCACAGGCTAGACTCCTTCATTTCCCCGATATGTGGTCAGAGCTGATATGTGGAATACACCTAGTGTAATCTTTGGGTTATTCGGACTATCAGCTTAAAATGCATTAGGGAAACCCACACTCGGTCTCCTTCCTGGAAGTGTGGTGTATGGGCCTCTACTTTGCATCAGAATAAACTTTCTGGCCATCTTGATGGATATCATATGTGTATCTCGGGCCTACAATGTTCTTTGATTGCTGTATGGCACAGTCATCACTATTCATATCTAGAGGAGTTCCAAGTTCACATTCAACCCAGATATGCTGCAATGCAATTTGTGGTTTGAACATGGGCAGTGTTCATAGCAGGCTTAATGGAAGGCAGTATCTGGCCAGCTGGGGTGGTCATTTGCTACTAGGATCCTAAGCCTGGGCTTAAAATTGCAGCAGAGTCTATATTACCGATGCCATTCAGGCAATACATGTTAACCCAAGAATGTAGGAATCAACTATGACTTAAAAACTTAAATTTAAATGATAATAAAAGACTTCTGAATTTGTTAAAAGAAGTCACATACACTAGTCCCCTATTCTTACGTGGTTCACTTGGCGCTGATTCATTGTTAAACTGTCCTTTTTTATAACCTCATTTCATTCTTACACTGTCCTTTCTCACTCTTACTATCTTCGGACATTCTCCATTAGTAAATTGCATTGATCGTATGTAGTTCTACATACATTATGTGTGAATTTGTAATAAATTTATCTGATGACTCACTAGAAATACATGTAAACTCACAGATGTTCACCCCAACAAAAAGCAGTTAATTTGTTTAGTCATCTAGTTGTTCTCTTCGTGTGTTTATTGTGTGTTAAAGTGTGATTTTAATCAGAGGCAAATTAATATCTTCCAGAACTAAGGGCTTGCTGGTTCGATTTTTGGTACAATAACACCAATCAGCAATTGTAATTGTGAATATCAGCAATCCCTTTGCAAGATCCCAATTATGAAGTCAGACCTGCTATTATGCTAGAAATTAGCTTAGTGCGGCTTGTACAAATTATACAAAACAATGCAGCAATAGTATCTGTCAGCATTTCCACTGCACGCAACACAATTACCAAGAGTCAAACCGTCTATTATGGTAGAATCTGGCTGTTGAATAGGATACATATATTTGCGAAAACGATCCTGGTAAGGAACCTAGTGCACTTCTCTGAAAAAAATTATAAATAAAACATCACTGTTAAAATTATTTTATAACGAGAAAATAAAAAGAAAGGTTCAGTGAGTCGTATTTTCATGCAACAAAAACCTCTTAATAACAAATTAAAATTGCTCTACGCAAGTGTATTATCCAAATAAGTAATCATACATATTTTATAAATTGAACGTTGGTATTAGTACCTCTTGCACTTTAGCTACCATAATTAGGACAGAACGAAGTATTGGGTCAGTCCATAAGTTCGTGCGCATTGTTAGCTATAATAAAACACCAAACTAAACAATATTAAAAGTTATTTTAATCTAAAATATAATCACGATTATTTTGCCCTCTTGAAAGCAATTTTTTAATTCCATTTTCATAAAAATATTTTGATTTGGAATCAAAATACTCAGCGTCAACATTTTGAACACCATTTTTGTTTGAAAGTTTTTTTTTCCATTTAAAAAGTTCTGCAGACCGGAATAAATGAAATCACTTGGCACTAGATCTGGTGAGTACGGTGGGTGTGGTCAAATTTCCAAGTTATAGCTTTCCAATTTTCTAAAAGTTAAATTTACAGTGTGTGGTTTGGCGTTATCGTTTGTTCCTTCTTGCGAACAGAAATAATCGTTTTTCTTGTAATTTTTTGTTTAGACGTTCTAATTGCTCACAATATGTTGCAGCCGTAATTGTCTGATTAGCTTCTAACAATTCAAAATGTACTACATTTAACATGTCCCATCATTCAGACAAAAGAACTTTTTTTGGATGTAACCCAGCTTTTGCTTTTGTTTAAAAACACACAGAACTACTGCACTTGCCAAATGTTCAACTGAAACTGAGAGCTGTTTGACCTTGAACAGAACTCTAATAGCGTTTAAAACACTTGCCTAAACAAGAGTGCAAAAAGTGTGCACGAACTTATGGACTGACGTGATAGAATACAGTGTACGATGTTTCAAAGTTAATGAATTCAGGTGAATTGATGTAGAAGTGGTATTCATCAAAATGTACACCTGCACCATCAGTCCTGCGCTGAAATAACTTTTACAATCTATTCTACAGTACAGTACAAGTAAAATTGTGCCAGAGATGTAAATATTAATTTCTCTTTTCAACTTCAATGTTAGCAGCTACAGAGAATACGATTCATATTATAATCCATTTTGTTTTACAAAAATTGACTATACTAAATTTTAATTTTACAGATTTCATTTTGCCTTAGTTTTTTTGTCAAAACTGATATTCATGAAACTTATTTATATTTTAATTTTGAATTAAATTAGTTGCAGTCCAAGCTGCAAGAATTACGACAGAAATTGATACAAGAACGACAAACGAGGAAGCAAGCAGAGTGCCAAATAAGGAATCAGCAATCAACTATGGTTGTAGAGCAATTG
The DNA here is from genome assembly GCA_033557685.1 of Sperchopsis tessellata. Lineage (NCBI taxonomy): Eukaryota > Metazoa > Arthropoda > Insecta > Coleoptera > Hydrophilidae > Sperchopsis > Sperchopsis tessellata. The sequence goes on from JAWQRN010000031.1 coordinate 3,139, forward strand.
TCTGAGGTACGTATAAGTGTTCCTTGTAGTCTATGCTACACTATTAGAAAATAGATTTCATATTGATTTTTTTTATTTATTTCAGCAAATAAATAGGTTACAAGAGCAGTTAGCAATCGAGCAAAGGAAGAACACAGAATTAATAAAAACACAGCAAGAAGCTTATACTACTGCAGCAAAGGTAAGTTCACCTTATATTTAAAATCTTTAAATAGCCATTTAGTCATAAACTGCACTGTATAATAATGGTATAAATATTGTATAATCAGAAAAGTGAAAATTCCCATGAAAAAATAAGGATATAACATACTAGAAGAATGATTACTTAGTATATAAGTTTCTAGCTTTTTCAAATTCAAAAATTATACATGGCTAAGGGTTTGCCTGGGAGTTTACATGATTGCCATTCATTCTTAGATGGGTGACCATGATGCTTTTCCCTCTGTGGTCTTCGAAAATTTGATTCCAAAAAAGAAAGCCACTTAATACAAAAAAAAAGTAACTTATCTAAAACATTGTTTATCAGCATATTTGCTGCCAAAGTGATCAGCAGAATACACTAATTCATTTCTTTATTATGCCATGGCAGACCTAATGAACACAAATCATATATTATATTCCTTGATATTTATTGTGCCTATTGCAGTTTGTAATTTTTTTTTATTTTATTTATTTAATGACTTGAGACTGAAGTCCATTCAACCAAAGCCACATATATAAAAGGCGTATATGATTTAGAGAGTAGACAGTTTGTAAATCATTCCACATAGAAGTTTAAGCATTTACACAATATCCACCTGGAATCAACTTTCCTGTTGAAACATTTATGTGCACTTTCGCTTCACAAAGTACAAGTTACATTAAAACAAAATCTTATATACTATACCAAAACAAATTGTAACACAATTTAGAATTTGATTTATACTTATTATTTTTTATAATACAGCTGTAACCTGACAGTAACCTAATTTTAGCATAGATTTAATAGTTAAGGGAGTGGAATGGCAGAAATGCTTATGTAAAGTTATATACTGCGATTTCCATCACTACTCGATTGATATTTTGATTTGCTATATGAAACTTTCTATATATATAAATTAATCCTTTCTTGATGAAAGATCGGAAGCAGATTTTTAGAATATGTTAAATTTTTTAAGAAAAAGAAAGTTTCAAGGGCATCTTATAATTCTGCTTTAGATTTATCATAAAAAAGAGGTATATTAAAGATATGTTTGAAGTTTTAAATAAAATTTATTATTGTCATCTATAGAGCCAGAAAGTATCATACAGGGTTCAGTCAATTCCATATGAGTGATAACCATGGTGTCGCCCGAAGAGACATCATCTCGACACATCAAATGTTAAAGACTATAATATCATATTTTTAACAGAAAAGTTAATTCACTTTCCTTATGTTGGAAACTAAAATTATTAATTTTGGTAAAATGGTGATTTCGGTGCGGCATATACATTTTGAAAAGATTCTATACTCATTTTTCAGAAAACACAATGTCCAGGCCCTTGGTAAAGTACATATAGAAATGCTGAACATGTTTGTGTTTGTCTGCAGACTGAGGTCCCTCGTGAACAGGATTCAACTTTTTATGCCATACTAGTAAGAAAAAGAATATTTATATGATATATGATTAATTTATACCTCAAGATTTTAAATTATAATTAAAAAGCAGAAATTATAATTCATGTTTACCATTTTTGTAAATTGAATAAAGGAAATTACATTATTTGTTAATACAACTGGTTGTTTTTGTTAGATTTCGCATAGGATATTGAAACTCAGTGATTTTACATAGCTATCATTTCGTTATTTATTTTTAATATATATATATATATATATGTAATTCTCGCAAAGATTTATATATCAGCTTCGAGTTTTATATTATCCAACTATCTATTTGCTGAAACAATGAAATTTCATGGGCAGGTTAACTTATTAAATCTCTGCTGTACTTTATGAAACATTTTTTTTATATATTTACTTTTACAGTGAAATCAGCTGCATATAAGGAGAGGTACCAATGTCTAATTGTAAAATAATGAATCTATAAATAGTTAAAAATAGAATATACAATACAATGCACGTTGTGAAGTAATTATAATAAAAAGGTAACAAAAGATTAAGTGAAAAGCATAAAATAATAGAAATATAAAGAATAATTAAATTTTGCAGTAGGTAAAGTAACTCCTTATATTTGAAATGATCTGTATTGTAGAAAAATTTAAAATGCATAACATGGACAAATGGTTTTACGACTATGCCATGTTTTTTTTATTGTAATTTATCTTTACTGCAAAATCGGTTATGTAAAATGACTGCAATAAAAATGATATACACTAATAACTACCATATATTCCATATTCCAAACTCATGTTAATATTTATTATAGCCCACTCTCATCAGCTACATTTCAAGGATCTTCATTTGAATTTAAAAGTTTTTAAACATAAAAGTTCATTAACAGCCATTTAGAGAAAACCTTAATGTTATATACAATATAGGAATAAAAAGTTAGAAATATTTGCCTGGCATGCCCATAACAGTAAGTCTCTCAAACAGTAGTGTTCTATAATGTTTTGTGTATTTCATACATGTACAGTTAACTTAAAATTCGATTATTTGTTACCTGTGACTGGAAAATATAACGCCGGTTTCAGATGTACTTTAATATTGCCAACTTATTTAAAAAGACCGAAAATTAACATATTTTCGAAGTTCATCTAGCAATTTTTTAAAGAAGCTTAGAAAATATGTTTAAAGCCTAATATAACTTGTGTTTCTATGAATAAATATATTTTCACTTATAACTAGGAAATTATACCTAAACAGGCATGCCTTATATCATTAAACAAGTATAAAAATAAGCAGTAATATCTTAAAAATAAAATATAGCCATAATAATCTGCTCAGCTGTTTACTATTGTTTGGAAGGTAAATAACTTATTTTCAGACAAAGACACTGATTTCAGTTTTCATTGCATATAATCTTTTTCCATAGTATTTAATGACATGGTTCGTGCATTCAAATTTTACAACATTCTCTCCATAAAAATAACTTTATTTTTAATATGGCCACACTGCCACAAATTGTTTGAAATGTACTATATGCATCTCAATACTTGAATTAAATGCTTCTATAATTATATCAGCCTCCGTACTAGAAGATAACCCTGCCCAGTTTTTGACATTTGTGTTCAGGTGGTGTGACACCTTTATTGTCAGTTTTAGCACATATTATACAAAATTAATATCTGACACCTAGATAGAGCACTTTTCCTGATGCCTTCGCAATTATAACTGCTACTCCAGAACTAGCATTGAAACTGTGCACGTAGCTTCTCTATCTCCATCCACCGTCTAAATAAACTGTTATATATGGAATTCCATCTACGTCAACAAGTCCCTTGTTTACTACCATTTGATACTCCAATTCTCCCGCTTTCTTAATATCTTCTAAATATGAATGTCATTTAGTTTCTCTTGGCATTTATAAAATTTTGAGTTGGACATACTTTGGATATATCCATTACACTGATCAATTCCTCGAAATGCTTACATTTGCTACCTGTAACAAGAGATCCCCAATCTGCGGCCAAATTTATTGACGGGAAAGATTCTTGATCAGCAGAATTTTTGTACTCTCTTTCACACACAATTCACAATTACCTCTAAATATCTTCCTGCATACAAACTTGACTGTTCAATTGCCACCTTCAGTCACCATTTAATTACATAGTCTATATCAACAATTCTGTTGCCAGATATAAGTTGTTGCCGTTTTTCACTTTCCACACATAGTTGATGCTGCATTATGGCTTCGTACTTCTCTTCTGTTTCACAAACATTATATGCATTTTTGTCATCTGCTATAAATTTTGGTGTTGAATCTTCTGAAGCCTGGTTTGCAATTTATTCATCAGACATCCGAACATCTTGCAGAGGTAACAATCCTTCTACTAATGGCTCATTCGATTACACGTTGCGATCTATAAATAAATATTTTTTTTATTATGTGATAAATAATATTTACATTGTGGTGAGAATTTATCTAGTAGATAAGAAATTCAATTGAAAATTGTCATGTCGCATGTGTAAATTATACCATCCCAGAATATTTCTTACTTAATACTTAATAAGCAATAGTAAATATCTTGTGCTGGTTTCTGCATATAGAGAAAACGAATCGAGTTAGATAAAAAGTAGTTGCATGATGTTGGGAAATTTTAAATAGTCGATGAAAAGTATAAAACATGGAATAGTTTATGTCACAAGTTGTCAACACACTATTATATACAGCTACTTAAACCTCTTTTGTTAGTTCTTCATTCTTAGGAACCATTGACAAAGCACCCACCACTAGCCGACCAGCATTCACTCGTTTCTCAACTTCCAACATGTTCTCCTGACTTTTGAAAAAGTACTACCTTGATAAGAACACTTATCTACCTGAGAGAGAGCCAAGTAGACATGACATATCCTCGATGGACCCCTTGTTTTATTTCTAACCATTTGTTCATCTTTCATTTATCCTTACACATGCCTTATTCCCTAATAAAAAGCATAAATAACTTTCACTAAGCTCTCATGGACACCATATTTTCTTAAAATCCAGCAAAGTAGTTGCCTATTTTCACAGTCTTAAGCATCTCTAGGTCACAAATGTACAGTATAATATCTTTCTTACTTCCATACATATATTTTTCTACCACTTCGCAAATTAAAGATTTGATTAATACATTCTCTGCCTGCCATAAATCCACATTGTATATCCCAAGCTCCCTATTTTGTAATGTTCACTTTTCCAATAACCACATTCCCAAATAGTTATTCTGTAATGCTCATCAAGCTTACTGCTGTATAATGCTTGCAATCAAACTTACCACCCTTCCCTTTATATAATGGGCACAGCATTCTTCCAATCAGCTGGCACTTTTGCACTTGCTATACAAAATATTTTTCTTAGGGTGCTCACAAAGCTTATTGCTTTATAATTCTTACAGTCAAAGTTATCAACTTTCCCTTTATATAATGGACACACACAGCTTTTTTCCAATCAACTGGCAGTTATGCACTTGCTATACGTTCACTAAATATCTTATATACCTATCTCCCGGAAAACCTGGAAATATTTACTGTGGCCGTAGAAGTCTACATACTGAATTAACTTATGTACCTGTTTATCCAGTACTTCATATTTCTACATGTCACTAGTGATGCCCCAGTCCTGCAGCTTTCCCATTTATGAAATTTCTAATCACACTCACAAGTTCTTATTCAGTGATATTCAATTTGTTTTGGCATATGGTTCGCCAGTTTTTGAAATTTAGGGGAACCTTTTTACGTGGAATCAGCATTTAGTTTTACATATGTTTATAGTATGTATTTTTATCAAGAAGATTATTGGTTTCAACATGTTGATTTAGCAATACACTATTTTAAAATCTAAAACACCAGCTATGGTTTTATTAAAAAAATTAAACCACGCAAATTGCACAAATTTGAAGTCTTTTACCAAATAATTTGTACTTAGGAAAAAATTTACGACATTATAATACAAAATAAATATTTCATGGCAAGCAAAAACATTGGTTTCAATCGATAATTTGATTTTTTTTTATCATTTCATATAAAAACTGGGGAAACTATCATGTATTAGCTGGGATTCAGAAAACAATACATGCTTTTTAGTTGAATTTTGCACACAATTATTAAACACATGGAAAGGCGAAGAAGCTTTTTCGCTAAAAAAAAAGTAAACTATACCAGATATTTGCCAATATAAACTGCCTGTACCGGGCTATAATTTTTCATCAACATGTCAAAACATCAACAAAATCCACATTTATTTCGGCCATCTAATTTCTATTAATACCAATATGTATTATTACCTGTGTTTTATTGGAGTATTTTTGAAGATATCCTAATTTGTCCTATTAACAACCTCAACAGATGATACTGTTTCATGTTATAATTCATTCATTCATTCGTGAAAATATTAGATCATTTAAAAATTGTAAATAAACGAAAAATGTACATACCTTTTGCTTTTAATAAGTTTTTAAAGGTAGATTTGACAAACTTTGAACTTTTAGTCATTTTTCGACCTTTGAAAAGGTAGCTTTTGACCAAGACGGTTCTGAATCACTTATAAATATGATATACATATTACATAAGCGGATGTACAGCCAAACAAAATAAAAGTTATGCTATCCTTCTCTTTATAGAATTATAATGGTGATATGTGCCATCTATTATCAATCTCTGAATTAACGTTTATTATGCTAATCCACTCTCCTTTTAACCAACGAACTTGTCAAGCGAGGAATCATAGATCCGAGGCCCAACTCAGCCTGTTTGTTTTTGTGATTAGGAAGAACCAACTTCCAGTTGGAACATTAAATGTAGCAAAATTCCCATATTTTAGCCTAATCCCTAGTATCGGTGGTGATTACCCATAGCAACAGAAATAGACCAAAGTTAAATAAACAAAAATAAAAGGAAGCTGATACATAACGTATGTTATTTAATTTTGAAAATAATAATACATTTGTCACACAATAATATTGAATGCATTGTACAAATTAAATTACTGTAGATATAGTTAAATCCCATTTTGATCTTTGGTACTCTTATCAAACTGACTAATCTATATATTGTATTTTTTTAGACACAAAACACAAATGGTACCACGTTATCAGCTGAGGTAAGTAAGCATAATTATTTTATAATTTATACTATATATATTTATATATATACAGTGAATCCTTGATCTAACGAACTTCGGATTTAACGGAAAAAATTTTCAGCTCTCAAAAATTATTTTTTTTCTTAACTCACAGTTATTTTCAACAAATTATAACGAATACGCCATAAGTTGGAAAAAACACTCTAGTAATTTCAGTGATAAGACACTATTTTGCCAGATGTACTAGGGTTTTTATGACATCAAGGGAACAATATGCGCTCGTAAATTTTTTGTATAGATGTAGGCGTGAATGTAAGGAATACCGACAAAACAATACTACCAGATGAGCGCCCTTTAGCTAGAAATGTGTAGAAATGCAGTGGGCATAAAAACAGCTGTTTTTATTTGTTTGGGATCATTATGCTTTTATTTACCTCAATCACTCACCTTGCTTAAAAAATGTGTTATTTTCTAAAATTTGTTCATTTGTACATACTATAGAATTTTATACAGATGATGAGGAAATAAACATTTCTGTATACATATGTACTAAACGAAACATATGTTTCCTATCAATATAAATACAAAGGTTATAAATTTATTGGACATGCGGAACACGTCGAGTTCCACTTAAAGAGGGTAATTTTTTACACTTCCAGGTATATGCCAACGGTCTTATTATGCTGTATTTAACCGAAAATAATATGAATTCATTTTAAATAAACTCCGGACTGGATTCGCATTAATTACGGTAAGCGGGTAAATATGGATTTGTAATTTAATTTTAATTTAATATAGACACCATTTTTAGATATTCGGATTTAACTGGCACCCCTGCCCCTGAGTAGTCCGATAGATCGAGGGTTCGCTGTATATATATATATATATAATAGTAAAAAAAAATATCTTTGCATTTCAATACTTCACTGATGTAGTTCTGTAATACCATATTAACCTTACATACTCATATGCAAACAAATTAAGTCCTAAACATTGTCGTAAAATTGAATTGAATTGATTCACTTAAAAAGCAATTAAAATTATATTACTAGAATGCAATTATGCATGTTTTTTTTTAAATTTTATTATACATTTCCTTCCATTAAAAACAAATCACCCACAATAAAATACAACAGTTTGAGGGGGAAGTTAACAACCACTATTGAATAATATTTTTGTTCATTTATTTCACACCCTGCCATCCCAACTTTGAAATATTAAATCGCATTCCCTACCCTGTGATACATCATTTTAAAGAAGCCGTCTCGTAGCTAAGTACTAGGCTACTAAGCGTGGGGTCTTGGGTTCGAGTCCCAGAGGCGGTCGGCTTTTTGTGATTAGGGAAAAGTCTTTGTATGCTCGTCTTCCGGGAGGGACGTAAAACAGTGGGTCTCATGTATTATAGGTAAAATGAAGACCACTTACATGTAAAAGAACCCAATTCCAGTTGGAACATTGGATGCGGAAAAATTCCCAGGTGAGAGAGCCTAATCCCTGCCGTCGGTGATTGGCTATAGCAGCAGAAATTTGACGAAGTTAAATAAACAAACGCTTAAAAAGAAAATAATTTTATTAAATGTGTTCCTTTATCAGATCTGAAGTGGGCAAAAAGGGAAGTTCAAAACCATTATTGAATATTTATTCGCGATTTAATTTTTTTTTAGAAAGAGGCCCTTTAAAATGATGTATCACAAGGTAAGGAATGCCAGTTGAGATTCCAAAGTTGGGGTGAAGGGGTTTATCGAAAAGGTTATTAGATAGTGGTTTTGAATTCCCCCTTGAAATCTAAATTGATGTTTTTGCTCAAAATCGTGTCCATTTCAAATCCAGCGTTATTCGGTGTAGCTAATTTTCAAACGAATTTACGAAGGTACTGCATAATAACAGCTTCACTATAATTTTGTCAATGGAGTAGATTGTTTTACCTTGACATTAGTACATGTGAGAGTACATCTCTCCTTTTATATCTTGCAAATATAAGCAGCGCAAATATACCCATTTGTGCAGATTGAACCAAAGATTTCCCATGTAATAACAAGTATGTCTACCAAACTTTTTACTTACCTTAAAAACTAAATTGATTATTAGTAAGATAGTCTCAACATCTAAACTTTTATGGCACCGAATATATTTTTCAAAAGCAAACTTGATTTGGTAATGTATAAATAAAAATGCATTATTTAGTTGCTAAAACATATGTATAATATCTAATCGTAGTTACCGAAATTTTATATATAAGTAGAAGAGAGTAACTTAACTTGGGACACTTTCAATTACCTGTTCTTTTAATATTTCTTGTATAGTAACAGTTATCAAAACAACTCAAAATTAATACTTTTAATTTTTATAGAAATAAGGTATATTTTTTGTTAATATATTCAAATTTTTAATTAAAAATAAAGTTACAAGCACTTGGGTAATGCTTGTAAATTGAGAATCACTAATATACATCATGAAATATTAATTAAAATATAAAACTAATGTAATATTCAATGTTTCAATATTATTATTAACATATATTAATAAAATATAACTTAAAAAACTAAATAAATAAAAACTCTAGAGCATAAGTGTAATAGACTTCCACATTCATATAGATAATCTATATGAATGTTGTTTCTGAGTGGAAACGTGTGGAGGGTCTGATAAGTGCCGACGTTCGGTCTACTGCTGCATGGAACATTTTCAAGGTGAGCGATGGTACTTTATCGAATGAAGTCAATATACTGATTCAAACTTGGCCGGATGATGCTTATATAGGTGAGGACTGGAGTGGGGGATTTGCACTAGGGCGGAGCCGTTCCATTTGTACAGTTGTTATCGAGTGCAGGAGAAGAGAAATGAGCGAGGGTGATCCTCCAAGCGGTGGGAAGTTGAAAAACATCGTTCCTATTAATATTGTTGGGGCGATTATAAACCTTGGAAAATAAGAAGGCTCATGAGCCAGGAAGTTAGTATTTTGTAACATAATGGTATGACATCTTTCATGATGATGTTCAGTCCCGGCTGATTATTAATCAACCAAGACGATTAAACGAATAGCAATTGTGCACTTAGTTTTTCGATAAAGACCTTACAACAAGACACCTGATAAACCCCTTTGCTTTGCAACAGGATGACATCTCTTGAAGAAGAGAGAACTTGCGAAATCTTTTGAACTGGGGAGGATACTGTTTTTTCAGGAATGCACCCATCGCTGTCAAAAATACTCCTGAGGTGAAAGCAACAGCTTATCTACCATTCATCAAGGATTCAACGGACAAAATTGCACGCATTACTGAGAAAATTTGATATTAAAACAGTATTCTTCCCAATCCAAAAGATTTCGCAAGTTCTTCTTCAAAAGATGTCATCCCGTTACAAAGTGAAGGGGTTTATCGGGTCCCTTGTATCATCAGTACTTATCGGGCCTCTACATGGCTTTAAAGCATTTTTTATATCTACAACACATTTAATGTTGGACATTTTTCTACCACGATATGTTTTATATTTCATCTCCCAATGTACAAATCAGATAATGAGATGGAAGTCACGATTCATAGGATATTTTATTAAGAACTTCTAGATTTCTTTAGGATTACACAAGAATTTATATAACTGTAGACCCAAGGAGGATCCATTTCACTACAGCTCGACAACTATGCCATGGCAGCAAGACTCGCAGGGAGAAATAATAGCTTTAGTCAGAAAATGGAACGAAAAACATTTCAAGGGGGTACTATGAGTACACTTAGCGTAGAAAATTTTCCAGATATATTAATATATTGCGGCCAGATAATTTGCTCCTAAAATCCACGTTTAACTTTACAAGAACTAATTTTTAGACAGATCTCTCTAGACAAGTTAAATTCCCAACCATTACCAATAAGAAGTGGTACTGAGCAACTACCTACTCTGTCATAGTTGTCGGTCTGTAAATCCTGCTAATCTAGATGTCCTGAAATTTTCTTAGAACAATAAGTAATACTTATAATGTAACATTTTTTCTTTAGTTTATTATATTTGAATTAGATTTTCAAATAATTTTTTCAAAAATGTATCTTAAAAATGTGGAAATATCCCCAAAATGGTTTTAATTGAAATTCTGCTGAAATTTTTAGAAAGCTAAATAAACTACTGAAGGAATATACTTATTAATTATATGCAAGAAAAAACCTTTTTAATTTGTTGTGTGTAGTTTGTTATTTTGTGCTATTTAACTTTGTTCCCTACTAATCATATTAACATTTGATTAATTTAGCAAATGCTTACTACATCATCTAGTGCAGCCTCCTCATTAACCGAAGTTGCTTTAAAACCAAAGAATAAAAAGAAAAAGAGAAAGGTATAATGTATTCTGGGATATTATAGGTCAATTTAATGAGAATGGTTCCTGGAAATTTCTGAAATTATCTTAAAATATATGTTGTAAGAATGGTAAAATCAGTGAAAATGGAACTACTATCATTAAATTAACTATTTATTTTTACATTATTGCATGTTTTTTTGTTCAGGTTTAATTTTTAAAAGTTTATTTTATAATGTATTTATGAAAAGTCTTATTAGACTGCAATTATTTTTAACCCTTTCTCTGTGAAGTTAAAGAAATAACAAGCGCTATCCGTATGCGAAGTTAGGGAAATTGTAAAACGTACATATACAGACTTAGCAAATTAGAATAGCTTTGTACATATAAATACGAACATAGCATGGAATAATATATATCCCCGTATATTATACGTGTACAGCACACATATATTTACAGGAATAGCACTATACAATGTACTTTGGAAAACATATTTATGGACATAGCGGCGAAAGGGTTAAAGGGTTGCTACCTTGAACAAACTTGAAATTCTATTCCTTAACTTTTCATAAATAAAGATTGATTTATATGCAAGGCTTTTTAAATTTGGGTACAATAACTGATCAAATTGTTTTCGATGTATGTCCAGGTGCTGTTGAAGTTTCTGGCTCAATACATGGCTATATTTTGCAATTTAATATGTTTTCACCGAGTTTGTTACTATATTAATAATGAAATTAGAATGTTAACATATCTAGTACAATTTTTTTCCTGGTAATGTAAGATAGTGACAATATTTCGCAATATAATAGTTTATTAATATTATTCATGACCAGTTTTTTGAAAATATGTGTTGCTGAACTAACCAAATTTTACAAACCTTGGATTTTTTTTATTTACAATAAAAGAAGCTTCTAAAAAAATATTTTAATAACTAATATGAGTTCTTTTGTGTTTTAGAATGCAGGCAAGTAATAGAAGGTGAGAACATTAGCTAATAGTAATATTTCAAACAATATACAACAGAACTAGTTTGGCAAAAATTTATATCATATTTAGTTTTAATTAATTATACCTTCCATGATTTGTTAACACTTAATATATTCAATTAAATAATATTCACTATTGTCCTTCTTGTTATGTTTTAAATTAACCGTGATATTCATTCCTTTTTTTATGTATTAATAATCATAGTGCAATAATTTAAATATTTTTTTGTTTTCATCATAAACAACAGGCAGAAATCGAGGAACATTACTTTAAAAACCTGATACTAATGAGTTATGTATTATTTTCTTGTTTAATTTATACCATTGAAATATTTTAAAACTGTTTTTTATTGTAATTATTGATTTATTTATTTTTTATCAGATTTATATTTTATTTTGTTTGCTGTTCAATTTGACAAATGTTATGTGTTATTTATTATATGCGTTATATCTCTTGAAAATGTGACTTTGTGACAAATACATTATATTTGTAGTTATAAGTGTATACACACCACAAATCAAATATTATTTAAAACTATTCCGCTGGTCAAAAATAATTATCGATGATACTTAGATCATAATTTTCTATTTTTGAATAATTCGAATACAGCGTAGGTGTTTACTTTTTGTGAGTAGGTCATTAAACAATCATAATTTCGGTCATAAGTGATTTCAACATCCCATTAAAATCTACTGAAATAAACGGGTTATTTTTTACATAAAATGTCATTTATCATTTCTTTGATTTCCATTTTTAATCATATCATAATCTGTTTGATAGTATTTATTATATCATTAAGAACACTTCCTCATACTTATACTCCAATATTGTAACACTGTCCGTTAACAAATTAAATTTGCTATTCACTGTTGTGTGTTACCTATCATTTGTGTGCGCATTTAATGTAATAATAGAATTAATAATTATAAAACGCAATACTTTGAACTGTGCATCTAAAAGAAACTAAGGTCTATACTGAACATAATAAAAATAGCTTAAAGTTATGTTGCTTACAAGTCCATATTTGATTTCCACCATTGTTCTTCGCTATTCTATTTTAATTAGCAAATCATTGAACTCGAATAGTTGTTATGTTTAACTGTTCCTAATTCTAAATTCATAATTTGAATGGTTTTTAAAATAATGTAGATGAAAACCAGTATATCTTCTTTGACTTTTTTTTTATTTTGACTATTCTTAACGAATGTAACAAACTGCAATAAAAACAAAAATCTATTTTGTACTAAAATTGTGATATTTCACCTTTTCTGCCTGTATGTGTTTATTACAATAAACTTGTATACTGTTATTATCTAGAATTAATATTTAATTTTCTATACTAATATGTATTATCATTTATTTGTAATAATATAAATTGTAAATATATTCTCGCAACTAAACGATGTTTAAATCGACAAATGATGCTTTAACTACAGAGAGAGAAAAATATCTCGAAGACTATTGTGTATTTTGCTTAACCATTTAGTTTTGTATCTGAACTAAAAATTTGTTAAAAACTATAAAAAATAAATTAAAAAGTAACGATTTGCTTATGTAAACATTAGTCATAGTATTTTCTTATTAAGGGATGGAGATAATGATTATTATTAGTTAGTTTGCATTACTGATTATATACAATATAATGAATATGATTAATAAAATATTTGTAAATTAAGTTGATTTTGATGTATTATTTTTCATATTATGACTTCCACAAAAATAAACAGTCGGTCAGACAAATTTCCAATGGAATAGATGTTCAAGGAGTATACTCCGTTCAGTTCTAGTAAACCTTTTCACAGGCATTCCTCTTACATATTCTGGCAAGACATACACCTAAGTATTATTTGAAATGAACTTGCTCTTGTAGGTATGGGCATATTTCACACAAGTGACGATGTATGTTGACAGTATGGTGAACATATTTTCGTCTCTACAGCTCTGATACCAGCAGAGACCACATAAAGCTATCAGTGCACGTTTCTGTAATATTAAGTTTCGTTGCACACCAGAGGAGGCTCTCCACAACAATATGCCATAAGAGGCCACACTATGGAAGTTGGAGTAATACTCGAATCTTGCACATTCATGAGGTCCTATTGCCTTCATGCTACGGATACTATACAATTCCACCTGCAGTCTCCACACATGGTATTAACATGCTGAAACCAGTTTAATTTGTTGTCCACCCAAAAATCCAGCAATTCAACATAAACCACCTGGGCAGCCGGCAATGTTGTAAAATTCATAATGTTTATTCTCACTTATTTATGCATTGTATATTCACTTGATCAGTTTTGACTTTCTACTCACCCCCCATTACTCTTACAAAAATCTCTCCACTGCTTTCTATTTACTGCCAAAGTTTTGGCCACTTCCAGACCCTGCCGCTCTTTTCACATATTTTTGCTATTGTATTAATTCATGTGCCCGCTGGTCTCCCTTGTACCCTTGCCCCATGTATTTTTGCTATAATTTATGATATTATGTCCAAACTTTTCATGACAGGTGGGGTACAGAAAAAACAAGTCGACTGCATCCAGTTACAAGGACAACGGGTGCCACCCTAACACCCTGTATGTCCCATGCAGTTCACAACCCAACACCACAAAAATAGTAATTTAGTTCTTCTGCCAACATTTTTGACCATATTTTGTTGTATTTTACGTGGCCCTAAACTCAACATCTTAGTGCAAAAATTGCATGCCATTTAGCTGCCTTTCTAATGACCTAAAAGTACTACTTTTTTTCTTCCTGCATAAAAACTTTTAGGAAAATAACATAAACAAGGACGCCAGCTTTTGTAACACTTTGAACTACAATTTGGTCCTTTTGTTAAGAGACGATAACGGAAAACCTTGCGCGTGTTTCTGATTCATTGCTAAACTGTATCTACAATACACGAATATGCACTGAAATCCAACCAAGTAACCTGTTGTAGCTGTAAGGAAGGTGGATTATTTACGGACAAGTAACAACAAGCGTAGTTTAAAATAAAGAGTATATATATATATAAGGAAAAGTTACTTTGCAATTTAAATTGACATATTAGGTAATCACTGGACCCTGGGATGCATTTCACGCTTGTCAGCCAAGGATACCTATGCTTAAACCTCATCTGTAGATAATATAAGATAAAAATTTAATGCACGTGATGGCGTTATAAAAATGCGTGCTGCCATCTTTTGGCGTAAAGATAAACGAACCCTAATTTTAGAGCAAACAGTTAAACTTTTTCCGGCGAATGACAGGTGGAAGAACTTGCATGCTGCAAAATTGTAGAATCGCCCAACAATATCAATAGGGACGATGGTTTTCAACTACCAATTGCTTTGCTAATCTCCCTCTCTCATTTCTCTCCTGCACTCAGCAACAATCACCCGAACGCAGCGGTCATGCGCTACTGTGCATCCACAGCTCCAGTCCTTGCCTATATAAGCATGATTAAATTCATTCATTGAAGTAACATCACTCGCCTTGAAAATGTCCCTTGCAACAGTGAACGAAACATCGGAACTTGTAATATCCTCTACACGGTTTACACCCAGAAACAACATTCATACAAATTCTATAGTGTTTATAATTCAAGGTCGGACTTAGACATTTTGAATGTGTATGGTATCTAACGTAGCTGGAGAAGCTATTAACACAATCCAACAGAACATTTGAATTAACTTCGGAGGAAAATAAAAGTAATGACACTGTAGACATTTACTATGAGATTGTAGCGATGAAACAACAAATAGATCAAAAACTTAAAATTCTACTTCTATTTTACAAACTGCAGTATAATTATCAAACTTAAATATTCCACATTTTTCTGAAATAGACTGGCCTGACCCCACTTTAAAAAATTGTACATGTCAATCATTTATTAAGTGCTCAAAGAACTTAGAGTAGTATATGTCAAAATTCCAAACAAATGGTTTGTCATATGAGACACCCAAAAACAAAATCCTTTATGCAATACGTGCATGAACACATATGCATAGCACGCATCCAAAATATTTCTAACATTTGGTCGGTAAGTGTTCGAAGAAATTACTTTTGGAACCAGGCTTTCAATATATGATTTCCAATTTTGAGGACCATCAATATTTAATCCCAAAAAATTAGCAGAACCCGAGGAGGTAAACCTATCCTCCTCAATACTAATGCTTAAGCCCTCCGTTGCTGTTCTGGCACTACAGTGTCTTGGATGTGTTCAACTGTAACTCGTTGGTCCTGAACCATTTTTGACGTGATGAATTATATTGTTTTCAAGGTCTTTGTTGTCTGTTCCGTTAATTGCAATGTGCATATATGGATGTTGTACTGCAGAGATCTATATATCGAAAAATATCAATACACGTTCTAGGTATCATCAAGACTTTACCTGTAAATGGAGATAATTACGAAAAAGCTTAGAAAGTCGTGTGCAATAGGTATAACAATCCCCATTTACTAACAATGCAATACCTAGCTTGGCCAATTTTCACACAAACCATCCTTAACTTATTTTCATATTTATTGATAAAAAATGTCAATGCTTATACGAAAATCTCGTAACATCCAACATGTGGAATTTGTTTTTGTTAATCATCCTTTATGTTTGTTAGATCAAACTACACTTCCATTGTTTAAAAATCAACTCAAGGATAGATAATTCATTCTTATAAACAGTTAGCAGAATTTATAGGAGCGCAGTGCAGCATAAAAGAAGTTTCTTCAGACTGTGGACATATTTACGCAAGTTCGGGATCCATCAAAAAAAGAGAAAAACTGAATTTTTAGCTACTTCAACACTGCAGTGTGTCCTTTGGGCAAAAGTACTCATATCTTGTACAAATGCTACAAATTTCAAACCTTTTTTTGTACCTGAAAAACAGCGCAGTACTGTTAAAAACTCTGAATATATGATTCAACTGTCTATCTGTCGGACACTTATCAGGTAAATGCACCTCCAAAAGTTGTTGCAAAACTGCATCATACCAAAATTCATGCGAATTCAAATGAACCTGCTAATTCTTCAGAAACAATACACTCACATACTCCAGATATGATGATACATCTTCAAATCATATGGTTTTAAATTTCTTTCATGTTTGGAAGACTATTCTTATGGGCACTGCAGTTATTCAGAAGTTTGATTCTTTAGACAGAATTTACCTCGCAAAAGCAATCAAGTTCTCATCTTTAGTTTAGAACACAAGGATTGGCAGATAGGTTAGACTTACACAGCGGTGTCAAACTTATGTTGACAAAAAGAAATTGGGGAATCAAATACTGTGCGAGTAGAAAATGTAAAATGCAAACAACATTGTTTACCTTCCCATTCAAAGGATGGCATTGGGTACTACCTAGATCTGTGTTCAGAAATATTTTCTCCGACTGGAAAAAAACTGCATGCATCGGTTCAGGCTGCCTAATTGTGAGTGAATAAGTCTCTTTGGAGCCCATGCAAAAAAACCAATATACCAGCTTTCGGCTTCACTAAGTGGGTGAATACGAATAATTCAAATTCAAAAACTTAATACATATGGTTTAATTTCAGCTCCCATTTATTGCAAGTTTTAAGGCAGCTAATGCTGCGGCCATACTACTTGACACCATGTACGGCAATGATATCATTGCAACAAAAGTTGATACAATTGCTAGCCTCTATTAGATTTGAGCTGAGCAAATCAATGACCAACAGTTCTCCCCATCTCCAAGCGGTTCCGTATAATCACTTAGCCCCTTCCATGAGCAGTAATAATCCTATGATCAGTTTTAGGTCTATACTGGGATCCTAAATCGCATACGAATTAATCTAATCGCCATGTTCTAAACAAGTTGTTCTATCCACAATTGCTAGGATTTTTGATCCTCTAGGCTTATTAGCACCTGTAGCTTTTCGAATTATTTGACAACACACATGACAAAGTAGTCTGACATGGGATGATCTTCCTTAACCACTACTCGATGGGTACAAAGATTTATTTGCAAATTACAAGAATTAACAGTTATAAGCATACCTCGATATATGGCACATTCGACTTCTCAGCCAATAATGCATAGCAGGTTTCAGAATTATCATCTGTATGAACATCTTTTTAATAATAATCTTTACACATACAACTATTTTGCGAATTTTAAATGCAACTGTAATCAAGGTAAGTTTGATTGTAAAATATTAAGACATTTTATATTACAGAAAAACGCCCCAGAGATCCAGCGTTTGCGCAACACTGTGATGACATATATGTAGTTCTTTAATTGCGCGGACTCAGCTTCTGTTTACAATTCTTAGCATATCCCTCATCCCAACTAGGGCTGAGATTTTGCTTCGATTAATCTATAAAATAAGTGATGTTTGATCAATTTTAAAAGTAATCGATGTATAATAAATTTTAAAAGATAATCGATTAATCAAATTATCATCAAATGATCAATTATAAATGTTGATTGTAAACTTTGAGATTCGCCCAGGCCTACTCAGAAGATTAAACCCATTGTCGTAACTTGTGCCAACCAATTAACTTGTTTATAATCACTCCCACTGACCCCATTTGTTTCTATTTTAATTTGCTTCTTATTTTGTTCTTGTGAAAACAGCGGGAGCAGAATGTATAATTCTGTTATGTTTAATCTGTTTACTTAGGTGTAGTTAATTTAAAATGTGTAATATTTAACTGTTCTAATGTAAATGTCCATATCATCTTAACTTCTATCTGGTAGTACAATACCCTAAAATGACCATATACCAAAACAGCTTCTTTCTGTAAAAACAGAAAACACATTTAATTAATTTCTTTTATTATAAGTGTTTAATTAATTTCTTTTATTATAAGTGTTTAATTAATTTTTGTTATTTATTAATGTTTGTTTATATTTACCCTTTAGCTAAGAAGAAGGTGTTTATACATAAAAAATGTCTGAACCAAAATAGTGAAGACCTTATTTTTTCGATCGGCTGTAAATCATGAGCGATCTTTGGACACATATGTTTAATGTGCTACATATGTAGCCTGTAATATCTTTAAGCGATTATAGTGTGTAAAGGTCACTTCTAGCTCTTATCTGACGACTGCTTTAGACGAGTACATGGATGAAATAATGGTTTGCTTACTTCCAATTTATTGATATAAGTTTATATTAGTGTCTGTACGTGTAGCTGTAATATGTTGCTTTATTATTTCATATACATATTTATATGAACTCGCTCTCATCTGCCAACACTTATTCCGAACGAGATGAAAATTCTTCATTTAAGTTTTAGTTTGAATCTATGCGTTTAGCTGTAATCATAGATATAGATTTTGATAAATTCTTCAATTAGAACTAAAATAAATTTTTAAGTAAGTTCACCCTAAAAACTGGCTCGCACATATTTGTCCCAGCAAGAGTTAGAACTAGATAATAAATATAAAATTCCAGTAACTAAGCTGAAATAAGTCTAGATGAAGAAGTAGTTGAAGTCCCTTATACAACTGTATACCAATGGAGCTATATAAGTACCTAGTCACCAACAGCACATAATTTTAGATTGTTAAATTATAGTGGCATTACAAACTAGAATATTATGACTACTCTTCTACTTTGGAGATGTTAACATCGTCATCGAAAGCAACATGATTTTATAGCTGCAGTAGAAAATGACAATGAAACTGCAGACTTTACAGAATATTTGCAAATATCGATTCCGATGAATTCATGTGCTTTTTAGGATAATCTTTATTGATGACAAGAGTATAAAAGCTGAAATCAAATGAATATTGGTCAACGAATTCGCTTTTTACAACACCAATATTTGCAAATTCTATCAAAAGAGATAGATATAATTTTATAATGAAAATGCTACACTGTTGTGATAATAATCAATTCTATTGACAAACGTTATAAAATTCAACTTGTGATAAACTCTTTGAAAAACTTGTTGTAAAACAATGTTACGTACGAAAACCTATGCATTGACGAAAGCTTAGTTCTATGTAAAGAAAGCCTAAGCTTTAGATAATATATACCGAGTAAAAGAAGTCGATGTAGTATAAAAATATGTATGCTAAATGATTGTAAAACTGGCTACATTTTGGATTTTATAATATACACAGGCTCTAGTATAGAACTTGTCAATGATGACGTGGGCAAGTTGTTTTGAAGTTGATAAATAAGTATAAGAATAAACTATTCGTGTATAATTGGTACACTAGTCCAATTCTGTTTTCATATCTGCATACTAAGAAAATCAATGACTGTGTAACTTTTAGAAGAAACAGAAAGTTTATGCCAGATTTACAGTAACAATTAAAACCTAACGAAATTACTTTTCAATCATCAGGCCCTATGTTAGCCCTGAAATGGTGTGACAAACGAGATGACCATGAAATTGAAATGTGTCGCACCGGAAAAAGGAATAGGCAAACAGGACATCAAATTATCAAGCCAACGGGTATTTTTTAATGTAACAAACACATAGGGTCAGTAGATAGGGCTGACATGATGTTGAGCTCTTTGAAATCAAGAAAGAAACCTGTAAAGTGGTATAAACAATTTTTCCCCACTTGTTAGATTTGAGTAATTTGAATTCTCCCATCGTCTGGAACATTGCAAAATGCAAAAAAATATTGTTGGCCGAGTTTCAACTAAAGGTAATAGCAGAAATTTTAGAAAAATTCAATAAAAATAAGAACACCTCTACTGTTGGCAGAGAACATCAAAAATTAATCGTCCAACTTACTAGTAGACATTTTATCTCAAGAGTACGAACACCTCAAGGTAGATGCACTATCCTTAGAAGATGTTTTGTGTTTGCAAAAAAATAACAAGAGGTGCGAAACAACTTTTCTTTATTTTCCGTGCAATACCGCTTTGTATTGTAATACCATGCTTTGAGGTTTACCACACCAAGAAAAACTTGAATGAAACATAACTTAAGGTTAAATTTGTTTTCTATTTTGAAATTATATATTATTATATATAAGATTGTAGTTTTTGTTAATTTCTAAGAATTTTGAAAAATTACTCATAATAAAAATAATCTATGCATTGTTCTTTTTTGTTTATAGAAAGATTAATAAACAAATAACAAAAGATATTATAAATTTTTATTTATTTATAGTTATTATGCATATTAAATGTTTAAAAAAGAATTCACATTTATTTTATGGTTATAGGTCTACAAATGAATACAGTAAAATTCTGTATGAAGTTGACCGGTGTACGAAGTTTGTATAAATACGTATCGAGCGGGCGGAAATGTACACGGGTCACCCATCATAATTTTTCGTTCCATAGCGAAAGGCTTAAATGTAGCATATGGAGATATACAGTCGTACAATGAAAAATCTTAATTAATTGTAGCTTGTGATTTTTTTTGATAATCAGTGTTGTTTAATTAATTCATATATTAAACTAATCAATTAGTTATTATTAAATACAAAGTGTATAATTTAAGACTTTACTGGCTAAAGTTTAAAAATGTTGCGTCTAAAATTGCAAATCTATTTTATAACCATTAAGCTAAATTTTTAAATGACAATGTAATGCCGTGGAATTATCCTACCATGCACAATAAGTTATACATTACAATCATATTTCTATTGCATTTGTAGGATTTAATAATTCATACTTCTAAAAATGGTCTAACTAGGTCCAGAAATGTCACACTATTAAAAATGTCCTTCCTATTCCATATCACACCCCGGCGAGAAAAGTGACACAACTCAAAACATGCACATTTTGAGGTAACGTCGGAAATTAATACGTACTTGCCCATACGTGCACAAAAAAACATCAGATCTCTAACTTGCAATTTATCCACCAGAAGGCAGTTGTGTCAGTTTTACTTTTATACTAGTTCATACTCATCACAGCACGAACAGTGTCCCATTAGTGTTGCTATAAGAAAAAGTACATGTGGTCAGTCAAGAAAAACGACACATTTCGAGTTGTGACAGTTTTCGTTTAGTAAGGTAAGTGGAATATAATCGTCATAAGTAGAAAAGTGTCACTTTTCTTGAATCAATTATCTCTAAACCTATTTTCTTGTACTGTTTTATTTCGACTTGTGCCAGTTTTCCTGACTGAGAGTGTAAGTATTTTGTGTTGTGTCACATTTGATTTAAAGTATTTCTTACACTGTAGTCACCTAACCTTGTAATTTCGAAAAATAAAACTTTAGGCAATAAATATCTATAATGTAGCTTAAAATTTGTTTGTTGTAGGTTTGTTAATGGACCCAAAGCAAGGAGGTAGACAGAGGTAGTAAAATGCTTGCAGCTGCTGCTGCTGAAATTGAAAAAAGACCAAAGTTGGACTTTGAGCAATTAAAACGTACGAGACCAGTATCTAGCAAAAGCATTGTTTTGAACGTCATGGAGACTAAGGAAGGGAGTTGTGATTGGAAAAATAAAGAAGAAAACAAAAAACTAGAAAGTTCTGACAAGAATGTAGAAGAAACCTTGATTGGTGAAGGATATTGTAGAAAGCATAAGATTTAACAGAAGCCCTGGCAATAAAAGTCTGCAAACTGAGACAAACGATAACGTAATTCAGAACAGAATAATATAGAAGAAAGCGAAAGACGAGAAAATGTGAGTGAAGTGCCGGAGCTTTCCAACAAAACACTACCAGAAGATCAAGGTACACATTCTAGATGACAGTGTACTAAAAATTCGCATACAAGGCGATAAATCAACGGGTTAAATCAAATGCAAAACAAGAATAATCAGTAGATGAAACCGAGGACGATTCAGATTTAGATCAACATTTTCTTATGACATCATATTCTGATTCTGAAAATGCGTAAGAGTAATCAGGATCGGAAGAGAATGAAAATATTACTAACTAGACAGAGGGTGCAGAATCAGACAATTCTCAAGCAGATAACAAGAGCAAAGAAAGAAAGAAAAGGAAAGCAAATCCGGTTGAGTGGAAAAAGTCCAAGGCAAAACTTCTCCGAAATAATGGAAAACCTTATACATCATCACTTCGCAAAACAGAAATGCAGGCAAGAAAAGTACATCAAGCATGTAATGAAAAATGCAAACTAAAATGCTCAAGCAAAATAGAAGAAAATAAAAGGCTCAAAATATTTGACAAGTACAAGTTTATGTAAATTGTTTAATAACAATTACTTAATTTTCAATTATTATTCATTAATTACTTCATTACATTGTATTTTAATAAAACAGTTGATTCATACTTCATTTTTTTATTCTAATTAAGTAGTGACCTTAACTGAGGTCGTAAGTTATAAGAAAAAAAAAAATAATTATAATTTGAAAAGTATTATTTGAGTGATCATAACAAAAAAAACTGTTTTTAAAGAAGTAAGAAAAGTGACATAACTCAGAAACCTCACCTGTTTTTACCTGCTAACACCATGAGCTGATTTACAGATCCATAATATCTACATAAATTTTATGACAATTTGGACAAACTTAATATAATATTAATTTAACCATTTTGAATTTACCAAGATACTTAAGTTCCTACTCAAAAATAAATTTTATGAAAAGTAACTCTTTTGAAGAAAAAAATGTTTACCATTAAAGGCCAGTGACTATTTGGAGACCCTACGTGATAGAGAAAAAAATTATTGGGAAATAATGAATGTTTATGCTTATGAAATAAATCCTGCAAGTTTGGACACTGACTCCGTTTAAAACTGCAAGCAGTGAAAGTCTGAACATATTTACAATATCTTCAAAATTGAAAAAATATACATACGTTCCTGTATCTCTTTCCCACCTAGTACACTACAAATGAAAGAGGCGAATTTGAGTTTATCATCCCCTACAATAAACTTTTTCCTAACAGTGTGTTCTGATTGTAACTTTATATTTTGATGTCAATTTGATGGCGGAGCTAAGATTTGCATTTATGTCAGATATTCAGCCAATTTTTCCGCAAATTGCAAGATAAAGGGATTCACAATTTCACAATAAATTGTCTTAGATTTTCAACTTGAATAATTTTCATCAGTTACATCTGAGACAGTTGTAACTGAGTAGACAAAATGTAGTTGTTTTAAAAAAACTTATCTGTGTTAATTTTAAATATTTGATTGAGCAACTTAATTTATCAATTTTTATATAGGGAGGTAAATTCACTTAGGTGGCTAAATATAAAATTCTACTCATCACATGCAACAATATTCAAGGTTCAAAGGCAATTAATCTAATTTAAAATAAATACCCCTTAACATTGGAGTTGCATATAAAAATTAATATTGCAACGACAATTTACCTACTACAAAAAGTATAATCTATTAGATTCATGTTACCAGAATAAAGGGAATTCAAATTTAGGTCAATTGTTAAATGAGATTACTATGGGTGGTAAGTTCACCTATCCAAATTAAGTTGTTATAAGTTTTGTTTTACACCACTATTGTATGAACTCAAAGTAGTGACATCTGTAGGCTTTGTTAGGACTAACTTCTTATTACATACTATATTTATTCAGTGAGGTGGTAGATAAAATAAGAGTAGTCATAATAAATTAATAAATACAACAAAACAATTGTTTATTACTACAATTATATACAAGATACCAACGGTAAAGGTTGCATAGCAAAGTATTTTAGTTTTAATCTGTTACTTTGGCAAATTCATAATTCCTATCACAAAAGACGTACTTACTTTTAAATTAAATAAACAAAAAAGTATTAATTTTATCAATAAATATCATGTATATAACTGACAAAAAACTTAGTTCATATCGAACAGTTTTTAAAACATTTTACATTTCTTCATTTGAATGAATCGAGTTCTTTATGTACAAAAATAAGCCATAAGGATGAGAAATATTCAAAGACCATTTTATTAGTGAAGATTAATTTATTTTGTAACACAACAGAAAAAATAAAACATAAAACAAGTACCGTAAAACTTCAAATGATTTTGGTCTTTGTTTAATTCTCATATTAATATCCTAATTTAAAATATAAAATTTTAAAGTAATTTCTATTAACAATTGCAATTTATTTATATTATATATATATAAATATAATAAAATATAAAATTGTAAAAATTATTTGATGCTTAAGGTGAATATATAAAACTTTTTTACAACCAATTAAAAAGATTTTATAGTTGTCAATTTTAAAATAGCCATAGTTGTCCTTGCATATTATGCTACAAATTTATTAAATTTTATGAGATCGCACAATATAAGTAACACATTGCTTTAGATGCAGTTAAGTTCAAACTCAGCTTAGTTTTTGATATACAGTCTCATTATTACTAAAAATAAAAGAAACAGAGTCACAAATGAACAGGTTACGAAAAAAATTGTAAAAATTGCAATAGAATATATTATCAAAGAGATAAATACAAAATGTATTTTAACTTCACGAGTGGAGGCAATAACACAAAACTGTAAACCTTTCGAAAGGAGATATGTTACCAGGATCAGTCTCAAATGTGAGGCACATATCAATTATAGTATTTGGTAAATTCTCCAACATAACCCAGGAGTTGTGTTAACATACGTGTACAAAAAATTACCACCAAAACAGACACTGTAGATGTCTCAGATGTAGATAGAAACATCCAGAAATAAGCCCTGAATCATTAAAATTTAGTAGGAATACAATGATCTTCTAAATCTACAATTTGTAAATTCATGTCCATTCTCTAGAAAGTAGGCACACACCAGAATGTAAAAAAAAAATGTGGGAATTTTGCATTCAGTGGTCTAACTGATATAAAAGAAAACGTAGACGAGGAGTACATTGGGTGTTCCATTATTTTAACTGATATAAGGTTATTTAAAGTGCAGATGGTCTCAAGCAGCTACTATGAAGAATCCAGTCACAAAATTACGTCTACCCTTGATCCTCTGAATAAATAAATTTGATACAAGCAATTTTCTGATGTGGAGCAATAAATCCAGAAAGATTAATAAAGGCATGAATGGAGAATTAGAGTGTAGCCTTCTTTTAAGCAAGGCTGTAAATGACAATTTAGAAATCTCATCATAAACAAACATAACCAACAAAAATATTAGACAAATGATAGTAGAAATGAAAAGATGTGTTTAATACACTGCAAAGTTTAACATACTTAATTGACTATTCTCTTTCCATATTTATATTTAAAGCCTTAGTTCTACATTCAGGTGCTAGCAATAAATGATTTTTCCTTGTAAGGTCATATCTCTGCAGAGTAGTACATGTAACACTTGTTAAGAACATATTTACCCAACTAGATTTTGCTGAACAAAATATGTCTCAGAACATATTATAATCTTTATAGAAACAAAGATCTTGCTTACCGTGACATTATCATACACAATTTAGACAAACTATAAAAATTTTAATTAACACGTCATGATGGTAAAAATCCCCATGAAAGAATAATTAAAACAGATGTCACTAGGTACCACCATTCAAGGGAAACATAACCCACTCCATCTTTACTTTTCATTGATCAAAATAAGAGTGTTCGTTTATCTATTTTCGATCTATTTCAACAACAATTATCTACAGATTACTGAGATTAGGCTACGAAATCTGAAAATTGTTTCACCTTCTATTTTTCAATTGGAATCGGGTTCTTTAAGGTGCGCACAGTCTCAATCACCTACAATATTTTATTTTTTAACTATAAACCCAGGATTTAACCTAGCACTTCCCTTGGATCCACCGAGGTAGCCCATGAAATGTTTCTTGCAACACTTCAAAGAGTATTTGCAGAGGCACTATATAATTTCTAAAGAGGACCAATTCTTTAAAGAATAACTATTGTATTGTTAATATAAAATACCTATACAGGAATTTAGAAGTATTTAAAGATTAATTTTAATCTGTACCTGGCAATGTACCCCATCACCAATTTTCACTCAAAATGAAATTCTCCTATAAGAGAAAAAATTATATTTGTATCTAATATGTAAAACATGTCTACTGCTATTTTAAAACTTATATACTTCATTTTAACAACTAGTGAAGCATTGTTGTGTCACTATAATTTAGATGATAGCTAATTAAATAAAATTTGTTACTATTTTCCAAGTAACAATTAGGTGCTGATTTACGATGTAATAACATCTCTCTACCTTATTGGGTAGATGAACAGAAAAATCCAAAAGTCAACATGATAGCCTCTGCACCTAACATGGTCCATTGATTTCTAATGGCACAACAATCCTCGGTATATGCAGTCTAGGCACATAAAAACATAATAGCTTGGAATGTAATACTGCACAATAATTTGTTTCATCAATATTCAGTTATGGTCACTAATAGAAACTTGAGTTACATGGTGAATCAATCAATGCAAAAAGGGAACAAGTTTTAAATAAAACCAGAAAACTGTAGAAAGAGGTCTGCAGTCTGTTACATTGATTTCTACTGTAAAGTTAGATTTGGTCTAAAAACACATTTGCTAAAATTAAAACTGTCTTAGAAAAGGTTCTAGGAATTGAAATAAATATTATGCACAAAAAACATTATTTAATGGTATAGTTCTCAAGTTACACAATTTAATTTGGTTTTGTAAACTGCAATTTGCCTGGCCTAAAACTACATTAGACTTTATAACCCTACACAGGTTGTATATGCAAAAGGCCTAGTGTACTGTTTTCAATGAACATAGGAAATAAATATGATTAATTAGTATATACATTCCCTTTCTACATTGATATTATATTTATAAAATATTTTTAACTCTTGAAATACTCCTGCATGATTTAATTTAATGCTACAACTACAAATCTTACTAAAAGCATACTGTAGAATATTATTAGTTTCTATAACTTTTATTTTGCTGAATATTAGGTAGTAGCAGAACTAAATTACACATCATAGACTACGTTTATCCCGCTGCATTTTAAGCGGTTACTTTAAAAATTGTACGAAAATACTGATATAATGTCAACTTTATGTCATATCCTATACCCATACATGCACAGTAGCAATCTTATAAGTGTGTTCCTACAAGTTGTTTTATCATGAATTGAAATAATATGTAATGAAACATAGAAACTCAGAATTTTAAAAAATACGATTATTTAAGAAAATTCATCCTAATTTAAAACTGCCCGAAAATATCAGGTTAAACGTAGTCATATTACTGTCATATATGTTCGTCACTTGATGCAACATATTCATATTGTGTTAAAATTTATATTTGTATTTTATAAAATTCCTATATCTAACAAGAACCTATTTATGATAAGAATCGAGTTTGAAGTACAATTATCCTGCCATTATTTATTTCACTTTAACGTGAATTCAAATATATGCGACACATGTATTTGCTGACGTAGTTTTCAAATTTCTCAGTCCAAGATCTTATACACCAGAACGTTTGCCACTTTCTCCTCTACTTACATGTTTTTCAGGTCAATTTAAAGTCGGCACTGAGAATAGATAATTTAATAACTACACTAAATGTAAATGAACTACCCCCAACAACTACCTTAAACATGATTAATAAGTTTTGTGAACATGATATATAATCAACCCAATTTGCTTCGCAATTAAATAAGGATTATATAAGTACAACCCTTACATATAGACTGGTACCAATAAATGTTATGAGCTGCAAGTAGTCGAATGGACCTCTGTGTAGAGATGAGTACTATTTATTTTATTTAAAACTTCATCGTAGGTGCAGATTCATTTTCATAGAAATTTTTAAATATTTTTGTTTTTTTCAATTGACCCTATAAATCTTACATTGTTGCTAGTTATCTCCTCAGCTACACATGATTACTAAAAATATCGGACAAACAAGAACCTCCATGGTTCATACACCATGCTAAAATTTTGGTTTCCATATTTTCAAAAATATAGAAGCTATGAGCATCCTTAGGTGCTACTCCATGTATAATAATGTACCAAATAAACTATGTAAGGAGAGAGGGTGACAACTTTGAGCTTTTTTTTCTTCTACTGAAATTATGTAATATATATTACACTTCAGTAATTTTACTATGTAAAATTGAAAAATGCTTTGGTTTTATGCCTTAACATATAAATTCAAATGAATTGTCAAAAAGCATGTATATGACCAAAGTGAATTTAGCCAAAATAAAAACCTCAATGCTCGTAATGATAATATATGTAATTGCCAACATGCCCATGGTTTTTAAAAACAACTTTTACATGCATTTGGCTCTATACCCGACAATTCTTCTGCATTTCAGTATTTAAGCTTTGTGGTTCAACGTGTCATTCCAACAGAGGAAGGGTACATTAAACTAGTGGAGGGCAAAGAATAACGCAACCGTTTTTTTATACGTTTTAAAACAAAACAGGAAATACTCAGAGCTTTAAGAACTGAAAGCGTGAAAATCAATTAACTATTTCAAAACAACTGCAAACGGTTTAGATCTTAGACTACATGCTGTCAAATAGTCGTCCCTCAATACACGCACTGTGTACAAACATATTAATTAAAAATGAATTGGATGCAAGCTGCTAATCAACAAGTGTAATTCATTAAAAGCCCTGAACAAAACAATTGTGTGTTAACTTACTTGCTGCTGCACAAAAATATAACAGCCTTTTAATGGGTGTAAGCGGAAACTAAAATATAAAACAGTTTTTCTTTCAGTTCTTGTTTTCTGTTACTTGGCATGCTGTGTCATCTAAATAAGTCAACGAAAACAAATATCTGGCATTTCAGTTCTCAACGAGCTAGATGTTATTTTTCAACCATTTTATTTAAAGGTCATTTTTCTAAATCTGTTTCTTCTTAAACTATTATATGAAAAGAACAGTTTAGCCCACTACTACTTTGAACAAAATGTGTATTTTCTTCTTATTAGGCCTGTTTTCCCAGTTCAACCATCTGATTATTTTATCTTTTAAACACACACCTAGGGACTAGAAGACGGAAAAGAGTTAATATATATAAAAACAAGAAAAATTAATGACATATTAACATGATAGAAAGATGCTCAACATTAAAATATAAAAATAGAATACAGGTAATCATTACTAAGAAGAAGGATATTTTAGAGTTAGATTTCAATGGAAAACAAGCTAAAGAGATGAAATTAAATTAACTTGATCGATTTATTTACTTGAACACTATCTAAATCAGTAAATGCAATAGGTATTACCAAATAAACTTAATATAAAAAATACAATATTAATTGACCATAACTGTTCAAGCTAAAGAAAGACTACCAAACTTTAGCGTTGAAATAATAATAATAATAATAATAATAAATCCTCTCTTAATTTGTAATCTCACCATTAATCACTAATGAATTAAAATCTGTATTATTTCTGATATAGTTTGTATACAAGTTTTTCTCACTTTAAAAACCTAGAATTTACCAATTTTATTTTTCTATAATTCAGATGTGTTTAACTGTTCTCCGGCATGCTTCATGCTTTAAGATAAACCCAAATAGTTTCCTTGTCGCTGAATGTTTGGTTCTGATGCACACCACACAGGATTTAATATTACAGTCATAAAACGATCACATTGGCGTATAATCTAGCTGTACATATAACTGCCGAACTCCAGCAGCAGCAAAAATCATCTGCGTATGTTGCACAACATATTTTGGGTCTACATTTTTTGACACTTCTAGTTTAAGAGCACCTACATACACATCACTGCACAACGTCCAGAAGTGAGGTTCTTGTACAGAGTAAACTCCGGCTAGGGACACAACCTTTTGGTAGCACTGCGGTAGCACATTGTCTAATGCATATGGCTGCCTTTGCATAAGAATTACTGCGGAGTCTTTGATAAGAGCTAAAACACTTAAAGCTATTAAAATTGCAATAAACATTGAACATATTGGATCCGCTATCATCCAACCAAACATTTGCATGAGTACAGCAGAAATAATTACTCCCACACTGCCTAATGTATCAGCTAAAATGTGCAAAAAAACACCTTTCATTATAGCTGAATTATTTCCAAGCATCTCAATGTCACTGTAGTCATTATGACTGTGCCCATGGGAGTTATGAGAATGGCCATGAGAATTATGCGAATGTCCATGTCCATGACCACCGCCTCCTCCATGCGAATGCCCATGCTGGAATGCGTAGATACCAATGAGGTTCACTAAGAACCCCAGAACAGATACCACAAAAAGTCTTTCATGTTTAACCTAAAATAAAAATAAGATAAGATTTTTGTTGAAGATGAAATTAAAAATAGCATTTAACAAATTGAGTCTTAAGATGACCCCACAAAAAGAGCATAACAAAATTGGGAGATGAATCCGGGAGGAAACCAAGTATAAGCTTTGCAAAGTGCAGAAGTCTTATCTACTGTTGCAAGGAACTTTTCCACGGTGGGTGATGTTTCTTCAACAAATTAACTCAATACACGTAAGAACTGGAGTGGGGGGATACGAACTAAAAGGGTGCAGTACCATTTGCATGACTAATATCAAAGTGTAGGAGGACAACAACGAGGCACAAGGCTTCCCCAAACAATTGGAAGTGGAAAACCATCAACTCTATTAATATTGTTGGATCAGTGTGTTGAGCTTATTCATTAAAGTAACATCTTTCACCTTGAAAAAATCCCTTACAACAGTGGACAAAACTTCCGCACTTTTCAGAGCCCATACATGACGTATACCTGGAAACACCTTACCTAAAGATAAAAACCATGGACTTCTAATACATGTAAAACATAACAAAATACTTAAATAGAATCTGACACCTGACCAATTTGGGTTTAGGAAGGGTCGTTCCACGTCAGGCCCCGTTTTTCAGACGATCAATGTTGTCCTTGATTCTCTGAAGAGGAGTGGTGTGTTGGCTGCTACGTTTGTAGATCTCAATAAGGCTTCTGACTGTGTGTCACTTAACAGCTTGCTGGCAAAAATGGAACACTACAGTGTGCGTGAATTGGCTTCAAAACTGTTCATGAGTTACTTGTGTTCTAGGACCCAGCTTGTGGGGTTTGGCTCGGATGTGTGTGTACCATCGGATATTGTCAGGGGTGTGTGCTTGATCCATTGCTCTTCTTGATATATATCAATATCTGCCTGATTGCATTCCAGCAGAAACTGTATTGTTTCCTGACACTACATTAATACATAGTACTCCGCACATACAAACATCTCAACTTTTACAATCAGCTAGTTTAGAAGTAGCAAATACATGGTTCATTTGCAATGACCTAAAACCCAATTCTGACAAGACGGCACTTGTTGAGTTTGGTAACAAAGTGGAAATATCATGTGGCTCCACAAAGTTTCTTGGTAAAACCATTGATTCCAGGCTGACTTGGACCGATCATATGATACAGTTGGAAATTAAGTTATTGAGGGCCCTTGCTGTTCGAAGGGTGGCTGATATTACTGTCGGCGATTTGGCTAGGATTGCATACCATGCCCTTTTTCACAGTGTGATGATGTACAGTATATCTGCTTGGGGGTCAACTATTAGTAGAAATATTAATAGAATTTTCTTGATTCAGAAACGAGGCATTAGATCATTTAATACACTTAGATCTTGTGAGAGTTGCAGGGTATCTTCCCTTCAGTTAGGAATCATGATGCTGCCCTCCGCAGTTATCTATCATACTCTGATTGGTGTCAGGGAAAACTTGCATTTGCATCGAAATTATATGATTGGCATCAGAAATTTCAACAAGCTGCCTACTCACTCATATACAGCAATTGAATCTAAGTGCATTTAAAAAAATCATTAAAAGGAATGTAATACTGAACTGTTACTACGACACAGATAGTTTTAAAAGTTAGATACCTTCCCTGAATGTATGTGCTTGCCGCGGTCGCTTCTCTTGCATATCGTTGTGCTCACTTAAAATCGCCTTCATTATCCTATTTTTAATATCCCACATGTGCCTTTGTTTTTTGTGTTTGTATGTCTATAGATTATAGATTTTATTATTTGTTATTATATCTCCTTTTTTTTGTATTTTTTGTTCTGTGTCTTTTTTTGTGTAGTGTACCATTTAACGATACTTTGGGTACATGTTTTATTGTAATGAAAATTCTGTACTTTATTGAAAGTGCACTTATGATAATTTTTGTTGTTTAATTAATATTGTAATAATTGTCTACTTTTTTTAAAAGCTATTTATTTACAAACCAAAATCAATACATGGTACTGGTATCTGGTTCTACATATTAATTCAAACACATAAATTTTCCTCCGCACATTTCTGAACGAACTTTGATCGGTACCCCTGCACCAGAAAGTGTGTCTCATCAGAGAACAAGATATTTCTCCAGTGTTCTTCTGTCCAATAAGCATATTTTTTGGCCCAAGTCAGCCTATTTTTCATCATAGCCTCCGTCAGAAGACCTCAAGTCTTACTGCATTTCTTCCTCCCTCTAAAAGGCGTCTACGAATTGTAGAGTTGTGAATTTTTACTGATCCAGTTTTCCATTTTTGTTTGATTATCTTGTTTACAGCTACCAAGCTCACGAAACACTCACTAGCCATGTCTCTTTGCGTCATGGATGTATGCTCACTAAGTGTAAATATTTTTTCACTTTTCGTTGGCGTAATATCCATGATGCCATAAAACACGAAAAACCAACCAAAATGTATTACTTTTTTTCACAAATCCACAAGAGCACGTGTAACTCAGTGAAAGTAACCGGCAAAAAGGCTGACATTGACAATAACTTATTGCAGAATGGCAGGTTATGTGATCTGTATAGAAACACCTGTCAAAATTGTCACAGCAGTGCTGCCATTTTAAAAAAATAAAGAAATGCTCAATGTTCACATTAATTCGCACAATACTGAATATACATTATGATAGAGAGATGGCTACTTTACAATTCCATGCTTTATAAACGAAGATGCACTACTCATGCTCGTGAGAAAATCTGAACCTTATGAATTTCATATGCAGAGTAAAAATCGATTGCACATTTGCAGCTATGTCATAAAAAAGCAGACTGTATGATAGGAAAGAGACAATCTTAAGGCCACAGATGCAAAAAGAAAGTTAATTATCCAAATAAACCCTGAGGAATTGAGCAAAAACAACCTGCTTTGTAGAGCTGATTTTATCAAGAGAAGACTCAGGCCTAGTGTTTTGTTGACTGAAATGAACTTCAAGAATTGGGACTTATATTCATTATACTATGATACTCATGGCAATAGTTTATAAGTTCAACAGTCAGTTTGATACACTTAAGCAGAGTATCCATTGGTGTTTTCCTTTTACTAGAAAATTGCTATCATCCACATAAACAACTGCAGCATCAGAGAAGGGACAAGTTCCAGACAAACAAGAATGGCTCAAGTAATGTACACTAGGGTACACTCATGTTAAATATCTGCTTTGACATTCAATAACTGGTAATAAAATTAGTATTGTAACAGGTTTTTTTAAATTTCCTTCTCTATTCCTCTCTGGCATGCAGAAGACGCCATATCTGCCCGCAGGAGTTTCGTTTGCAAACACCGCAAAATTTTCGGCTACTTCATTATCGATCACATTCTTAAATTATACATTTTTAGTATATTTGTAAAGTTTAATGCATATTTATATGCCTTTCATTCTTCTAGTAAATATCTCTTTGCAAATGTATTCTTGCATACCGGCAAGAACACAACCACATAGTATCTACTATTACAGTAGTTTGTAACTTTACAACTCCAGTGAGAACTGGTGGTTACGTGGGGTTCCATTCGATCAGTACTTGGATAAATGACCTTGCCACTTTCAGATACTCGTAGCCCCCGATATAATGGACATTGATTATGAGTGAGGAGAAGTTTAGCCCAAAACAGAAGGACCTACCCTTTGCCATGATGAATAGATTAGACCTTTTAATAAAATCTCTGAGGTTTTACCTCTTTTACAATTCTAGTATTGTTGCCTTAATCCTACTTTTAACGAAGACTTAGTCTACAATCACTTGCAGATTTCTTAGCCACTTGCATTCCTTCCTTCAAAATTTACAGTTAAACATCACTGGAGATTCCATCTCTTTATTGTTGAATCCGTTATCAAATTAACAAACTACAAAGTTAATTCTAGCAGAGTAAGAGTAAACAAGATTACTTTGGGTATTTTCTTGCTTTAGTCACCTAAAATGGAGACCATCAGTGGCAAGTCGTTACACTGTTCATTTTCTTTTTCAGCCTGTATCAATCCTCTGCTGCACATAAGCGCCTCCTAATTCTCTCCCATTATATTTTATGCCTTATGGAATCACTTCTTTCTCGTAGCCTCCTTTACGTCATACAACCAACTCTTTGAGGGTATACCAACACTTTATTTAGAACCTCTTGAACCCAAATGCACTACCCTGTTTATACATATTTCCTGGTTCTGTCTGGCAAAGTACCTTACCTAGGCCCACTTGAATTTCGTATTGTGACTTATTATATTGCCAACATTGATTATTTTATGGATCTGTGTTTGAAATTTTTAATCTGTTTAAAAATTACCCATTTCAGATTGGTCTATCTCAAGGATGTGCTCCAAATCAATAATTAGAACCATTGGCAAGTTGTGTCTCAGGATTGGTCGGTTTGTATAGAATTCCTCGATTTCTCTCAGTATTTCTGTGGCAAATGTCACCGTTATTCCAGTTTTGTTAGGCTCTGATATGAGGTTTCGTTTTGTTTTAGAACGTCGTTAATGGGAAACTTCTGTCTGCAAACTATTTCCTTCCCTCAGATCTTAGATTAAAGTGCAGTATTGCCCTTACTACCCATTTATCACTCTCGGTGTTAAAGTTATTTAAAACTGAAACATTAGTGACTAGATTTATTGTTGGAAATTTCATTTTATTTTAAATTTTTACATCGGGTTTAACCAAGTCTATCTTCTCTATACCGGCTTTCGGAAAAAGGTGTTCCTAGAATATAGATCCTTGCACATTCTTAGGTTACTTTCGCTAGTCTAAGAACATTGATGAATAATTTATATTTTGACTTCTCTATATTCGTCTCAAAAGTCAAATGCATGATCAGCAGTATCCTCCTTCCTTTTGATAACCAAGTATTTATCACAGTAATTCTATAATTTATTTTCTAAAACACTAATTATAAAAGTAACACAGATGTGTATTTCACTTTGGAAACATCTCGGTGTTGCTCAATATTCATCATGAAAGTATTTGTTCTTGATTATTTTATAGCCACGTCAGTTTTCTGACAGATTTTGTTTGTTCAAATGTATCGATCTTATAGTAAAATGAAATTAGAACTCAAATATAATAATTAAATTATAAAATACTCACTTCTGGCGGTTCTATAAGTCTCTCTACTGCTTCTGACATTATGAAAAAAGCTATAAAAAGCAAGAAAAGACCATTCATAAAACCAGCTATAACTTCTGCTCTTACGTAACCAAACGAAAACTTGTCATTCGCCTTCCATTTTGTTATCACAGATGCTGCTAGGCCTGCTAGTAGTCCAGTACAATCAAAGAACATATGGAAAGAATCCGATATTAAACCTAAAAATTTATAATACACAATGAAAGAGAGATTAATAACAACAATATATAAATACTTAACAGTATATAAACACTTTCATTATTTAATTGACAATATGTTTTCCCACATACTTTTTTCAGGAATGCTTTAAGGAAGAAAAATATATTCACCACTTTATTATTGTATATAATAACTGTATGTAATAACTGTAAATAATTGCCAAAGGAAAATCAGTGAAAAAAAAAAGGCCAGGTGTGTAAAATAAGATAATGAGACATACTTGCATCGAAATACTGCCTTAAATTATATACATCAACCATGAAAATTACAGTAACAATTTTAGTCCTACAAAAATAGTAGAAGTATTATTTTAACCAGATTGGTTAATGTGATCAAAATTACATTAGATACATTTTTATGAGGTGAATTTTTCAGTCTAATCTTTAGTCCCTTTATTATTATTACTTGGTATAAACTTAATATTCATCGTATTTGATACTTTTAATATACAAATAACATCATCCAAAAAAAAATTGGCATGCAGTATCAAAGGTGCAACCTAGGTAATGTGAGGTAAAATATATTGAAGTGAAAACGTAAATGTTGCACAAATTGTTGGAGTAATATCCTACATAGATCAGTCAGGTAAAAAAATATTAAATATGGAGAGGAAATCCCAATTTATAAACCTTTTCCCATATCTACCTTGTCCAGTGATCCGCTATTTTCTACACTTTTCTAAGCAAGTCCGCAATTATAATTCCAATGCTACAGTCTGGCCACTTAGTCAAGACAACCATCAGTGCAGAGACAGCACAATGCTAGTCAAGCTAGATGGAGATACTATGAAAACATTTCAAGAAGGTACTATGGATACACTTATCGAAGCAAGATTTTCAAATACTGTTAATCGCCCAGCCAAAGAGTTTGCAGTCTAAAATCCTTGATTTTTACGTTTGACTACACAAGGACTGATTTTTACACTACGGGAGCTCAAGACAAACTAGGTTCAATACCACTACTAATAAAAAAAAATACCCCTCTGCAAAACCCAATGCCACCAGATAGTAGTGAGACTGTAGTACTTTTTTTCTTGGTTATTTTATAGCCACATAATTTTACAAAACAAATATGTTTTTCTATATTTGCATCAAAATAGTTTTACTTTTTGTGCATGAGTGGGGATACTTTCAAATAATGGAAGGTGTACGTCAAACTTGTGTAGGTTGTAGAGGGGATAGAGAAGTGTGGAAAAGAGATGGTGAATACTGTACGTTCAATTAGTTTTGATAAATATTAATCTACGAAAAGTACATAAAGAAGACTGTCCATCAGTAATTGAGTTTGGTGCTAGCAACAGAAAACCAGAATGCACTCAAATACATACTTAACACATTAGCTACCTCCATAAAAGCCAAAAATTATTCCGCAAGGGCCTAAACAAAATATAAAACTACTACAAAATTGATAATAGATGACAGCAACAAACATGATAGTGTAGTATAAACTACAAATTTTAAATTTTTACGCCAAACTCAAAAACAACATTTTAATTGAATACGTTCTAAGTAATACATGTATTCCTCACGACACAGTGCTCAAAGATGTTTATTTTATAACAGTTTCTTAAATTAGTACATACTGGTGATAAATTTATCCATAATAGCATTTGGTTAACAACTGCCTCAGGTTTTATTTTGTGTATTATACTACATTAAACTACTATATACCAAAACTCACGGGGTATATTGTTGTATGTTACATGTTACTGATGCAGGTCTATTATTTATTGTCAAGTTGTCAGCCAACCAAATAGTTTGTTGGTGTATGAGGTAAAATACATAAATACAAATTTTCTTATGTTTTGGCCAATAATTGGAGTCTAGGTTGTAAATGACAGATAAGAATACTTTGATGTCCTATAAAAATATATATTGTATATATAATTTAAATATCAGTATTGTTTGTTTGTTTATTTAACGTCGAAATATTTCCGCTGCTATCCCCAATCAGCGGCGACAGGGATTAGGCTCCCGCAACTGGGAATTTTGCCGCATCCAGTGTTCCATCTGGAATTGGGTTCTTTCATGTGCGCATGGTCTTCATTTACTTACAATACACGGGACCCACAGTTTTACGTCTCTCCCGGAAGACGAGTACCATAAAGACTTTTCCCTAATCACAAAAAGCCGACTGCCTCTGAGTCTCGAACCCAAGACCCCACGCTTAGTACCCTAGTACTTAGCCACTGAGCTAACAAGACGGTTTATTATCAATTTTGCTTTTTTCTTGCAAAACCTTGGAAAGCTATTCCATGGTGCAACAGATAATTATGGCGGACATAGTTGATAAAGAAATCATCGGTTTGCATTTTATGGGCCGCCATAAAGCTGTTATTAATTTGAAAGAGAGGCTACTGAAAGTAGGATATGAAGAAATGAGTCTGGACCTTCCTAGGTCTAAGCTAACCAGTATGAACCTCCTACCAATAATGTCAGGACTGAAAACGAAATAGTAGATTGCTGGTTGGTTCTAACTGAATCGTGTATGGAAAATCCAATGAAAAAGGGAGTTCTAGTAGGAAGAGCCCTAGTTAGGTGCCAAGACATAATTCCAGTTCGTATCTTATACACCAAAGGGTTTCCTATAAATCTTAATAAAGGAAAAGTATTGGGAACTCTAGAACCAGTCGTCTCATTTGCCCAGCGTGAAGAAGATGCTATGCACATAGATGATAATCCAAGATTATGTAACGAAATTAAAAGCTGTATTGCCTAAAATCTAAAGGATATATCACCAACAGAAGAAAAACAAGTGCTAGTACTCCTAAGGCAATTCCAAGACATTTGCACCGGAGAGGAAGAGAGCCTGGTCTTACCAGTGTGGTACAACATAAAGTTGACACCAGTAGTGCCACCCCAATAAAGCAGTGTCCAAGGCGGTTACTCCTGATTAAACGGCAAGAAGCCGAAGATCTCCTGAAGAAGATGCAGCAAAAGGGCGTCATAGATGCTTCCAGTAATCCTTGGGCCTCAGATGTAATTCTGATTTCCAAGAAAAATGGGTCTACCAGATTTTGCATATATATAGACAACACTTTGGACACCTTGGCAGGGTTACAATGGTTCTCCAGCTTAGACTTAAAGAGTGGTTATTGGCATAAAAAGACAGCTTTTACTACAGGATCAGGACTGGGGCAGTTCAGTTCATGCCATTTGGACTATGCAATGCACCAGCAACTTTTTAAAGACTTATGGATTTGGTTCTCAAGCGTTTATCTTGAAAAATCTGTCTGGATTACCTTGACGACATCATCGTAATCGGCAACACATTTGAAGAATTTGGAGGAGGTTTTTAGAAGATTGAGAAATGCCCATTTGAAACTTAGCCCAAGAAAATGCCACCTATTCAAGAAGAAAGTAAAATATCTTGGACATGTCCAGCGAAAGTGTAGCGACAGATCCCAATAAAATCTCAAAAAATGAAGAAATGGTCAACCCCGAGAAGTAAGGATGATATATGTAGTTTCCTGGGACTCAGCACTTACTATCGTAGATTTGTCCCAGGGTTTGCTAATATCGCATAGCCTTTGCACAAGCTGACTGAAAAAGCGAGAAGATTCTAATGAACAGAAGATTGCCAAGAGGCGTTCGACAAATTGAAGAGAATGTTAACTAAGCCTACAATCCTTAGTTATCCTCGAATGTAAGGGCATTGGGGCTGAACTCTCGTAAATACAAGGTCAGGAAATAGTGATCGGTTACTTCAAAAAGACCTTTTCAAAACCTGAAAAGAACTACTGTGTCACAAGACGAGAACCTCTGGCTGTTGCCAAAGCTATAGAGCACTTATAGTACTTGTATGGAAGGCAATTCCTCCTTAGAACAGATCATGCTGCCCTATAATGGCTTTTTCACATTAAAAATCCAAAAGGTAAAATTGCTAGGTGGCTGGAAAGATTCCAAACATATCACTTTACCTCAGAAAACCATAGAGGTTATATCCATATTAACACCGATACTCTTTCAAGAAGACCATGCCCATTGGAATGTAAACATTGCCAACACCTTGAAGAAAGAATAGAGATGCTGACAGTTTCTCGCACAACAGTCGAGGTGGAAGGATGGACAAACAATGAAATAAGAAGAGCACATGAAGAAGACCGAGACCTACGATCAATTCTCCACAGTTGCAGAAGTATTGATTAGAGAGTTCTTCAGTAAAAAAAAAACAGTGAGCTAGTTTTTTTTTTAAAAAACCAGGTTATTATATGTCGTACTAGTACAGCTAATTACTAGCAGAGCAATGCTGTGTAAGTCTTATTGACAAAAA
The DNA here is from genome assembly GCA_033557685.1 of Sperchopsis tessellata. Classification (NCBI taxonomy): domain Eukaryota; kingdom Metazoa; phylum Arthropoda; class Insecta; order Coleoptera; family Hydrophilidae; genus Sperchopsis; species Sperchopsis tessellata. The sequence goes on from JAWQRN010000031.1 coordinate 43,780, forward strand.
CACGGTGTCCACTCCAATTGGGTAATTTATAATATACACATTCACATACCACCTTGGAAGCAATACATTATAATCTGTTATAGTATTTATTTCGTGCCAATAAATTATCTGCTTAACATGCTAAACGAAAAGTTTTTAAAATTTAAAAATTTAGGTATGTTCTAATCAACAAGAGAAAAACATCACGATGATTTTTAAACCGTAAATAAGAAAAACAAGAGCTCATTTGTGTGACAGCATGTTGTTACCTTTAGTCTTAATATTTGAAAATTCTATCACTCAGGTGTCTTCCATATCTTTCCATATACTCTTGCACTTACAGTTCAGAATCCTTCTCTTCAACATTTTTGCTGGAATATTTCCTGTTAATAAACACTCTTGATGTGTGGTAACCCCACAGAAACTAGTTACGTTGCACAGAACGCAGTGTTCACGTTGCCCAGAACGCAAGTTCAGCTTTATAATGACCTGAATAGTCGAAACCGGTCGATAAATAAATTATACAATTTCCTTTATAATAATATTCTTGGAAAGAGATGGAAGATGTCTGAGCGACATAATTATTAAATCTTAAGACTCAATATAACAAAATTCTGCCACACTAAATGTAATGCAATAAAGTACTTTTATGTACTAATAAATTCATATAGTTTTTAAATAACATTGTAATTCCATTTGCAAACATTACGTATTCTTATGACTATATTTTTAAAAAATTTGAATTTGAAAAGCATATACATTTATATAGACCAAATAGTACTTCATACATGTAATATACTGTATTTGCCAATTTTAAAATTGTTTTAATACATTTATCTAACTTTAGACATATATGAACTATTACTTACCTAAGCTATTAGTCCATACACCATATAGTAACTCGACAAATGCAAACGATAAATTCAACAACAAAAACAGAAATAAATTTCTTGAATTCCTATCTGAGAATATCAATCGCATCCAACCACTCGCTTTTTCTTTAATCCTCGAACCAAAGCCCCTATGTAAGGTGTCTTTATGCGATAAGGGAAGCATTTTAATTTTACTAGCCAAAAATTTATAGGTTATAAAGCAGATTCTATACTAGACTTGGTCTAGCAAAAATTTCTTTGAATATTTAAGCACAGATCACAACATTTATTAAATTGTCTTTATATTTTACTATGTTAAGCATACGTTATGATTTATTAAAATTTTATTAACACTAAAACTGTGTACGTTTACAAATTTCAATTTGACAAGTGATAACCGACCTTGTTCGTATGGTTAAACCAATGCTCGGACCGATATAATGAGTATCTACTTTCTTTTTTTGTAGTATTGTTATTTTTTGTTCGATAAAACAGAGAGAACTTTTAATTTAGTTTAGTCGTGTTAAATTATAGTTTATTTTACTCCAATACCGGTCTGGCACTTTACATCTGCCATGTCGTCCATGAACTGTCAAAACGAAAAACAAACATACCAACTGACTAGGAAAAATACCAGTAGATAGTAAAATTCCTGACTTGAAATACTCGTAGGTACAAGTCCCTACTGCTTCGGCAATACATACATATTTTAAAAATTCAAAGTTTAACGGTGCATGAATATGTAATATGTCTTATCGACGTTCACAATATTTTAACGTTTAAGGTGAATGTAAAAATTATCTTTATTACTCATTTTCATGGGCATACCGATAATTTATGTAACACACTATTCACAAAATTTTATTAAATTCAACGAAAAAATTGGCGTGGCATGAACTAGCCGATAGCTGGTTATCAGTGAATACCTTGCTTCTTTTCTACTGCAATTAATAATGGGTTTCTTCAGGTTTTCCAAGAGAAATGTATTCTCTGACTAACACTTAGGAGAGCTACATATCATTATATGCACTTTTTAGAGCTGGTTGGCACCTACATCTAGCACCTTCCAGAGCTACATGGCAATTTATAATTATCACTTTTAAGAGCTACATGTCTTGATAATGTCCCCTGCAACGGTGGACGAAACGTTGGTAAATAGAAAAGCCAACACATGGTTATCCCACGGAAAACCTGAAGATATTTACTTTGGCCGTGGAAGTACTGAATTAGTAGTGGGTTTGTTACTTCATGAAACCCTCCATCATAGTCGTCATTTATATTTCTTGTAAAAATTTACAATTTAAAAAACAAATAAGTAGTCAAAGTATTAAAATTCTCAATTGCAAAGAAAAATGCACACCTAAGTTATAAAAACAGGCGTAGTTCTAGCATTCTTTTATATCTATGAATCAAATTACGTAAACCAACCACTATTTAATAATTGGACCTGATCGTAAAAGATAAAATACTTATCTACGTGTACATACCCCTGCTTACGTCATATTTCAAATAGAACGCTATGAACTATTTACTCGTTATAACTACTAGTGACAACTTCGCTTACGCCCATTTTCAAATGAGAATGTCAGAGATGACTTTTGTAAATTGCATAAGGTGCTAAGAATCTATAGAGTCTAAACACTTGCCAAACAATATTAAATGTGTGCACATACAACTGCTGCAAACTATTCATTGAACTGAAACTAATAGAGCTAAAACATGAATAAGACAAAATTTAATGGGATGTTATAGGTCTGAGCAAACTCAGAAGAAAAGACTTTATTCAACTGCAAAAGTGGACATATGTAATACTACCGAGGCACTAACAATGAAAAAAATAGTGAAGTTGGTTTCCATGGTTAACAAAAGATTCAAAAACCGAATAGTCAAGAAGAAGAATACAATGAGGTGATGTGTTTCATATAATTACAAACACGGCCCGTGTCATAAGCCTGTGGTAAAAAGGAGTCGAAAATGTTCGAACATATTAAGACCATACAAAAACAACATAGAGAACTAAAAAGTAAAGTTGCAACAATTATTTTAATAAAACAAAGTGAAAAACCTGCAAAATTACCGTCTAGTCAGTCTTACATCTGTGGCTTATAAGATCCTTACCAAAATAAAAGGGGCCCTTGACATACTACGCCTCCGACCTACAACAATTTGCACTTGCGACCGGCATCATTACTCGTGATTGTTGGAATTGAGCCCACTGTACGTTCTTTTTCTTCAAGCTTGTGCGATGCTAGCTCGCCTAGATTGTTTTATGTTATGCATGGTAGTTACCTTTTTTGTTTCCGCCTATTTAATCAGTTAATATGATAAGATATTAGGAGCATTAAAGTTTATTTTTATTATTATTGCATATATTTATTGTTAGAGAACTGGATTATTTTCAGAACAACAAATAAAATCAAGCGTAGTTTAATAAAGGGTATATATATATAAAAGTTAACAGATTAAAATGAACAGATATACAACACACAGCTACCCTGTTTGTTTTCTTTTCTGGACGTTCACTTACCCCGTCACTGTGAAGTTCTTGAGATGGGTGTATTCATGCAAATCAGCAACCACAGGTGCTTGCCGGATGCACCTACTCGTACTAAATAGTACGGCGTGAAATTTAAAAAGCAAGGCATCTTACAATTCGGCAAAAGCTGAAGGTGATCGCTTCGATCAAAGAAATACACATCAAATACATTAAATAAATTTAAACACAAAAAAATACAAAGTTAATTAGAAGGAAGTACACACAAATAGAATTACATAATAAGAAACACAAAATTACACTTAAGAAATTATAACCGTTAAACTAAGAAGTATTAATGTGGCCACAGTCTATGTTCGGTGGATCTAACGTGGACTTATAGGGGAGCTGAGTTACATTTTCATAATTTAGATAACTTTCACTACCTGTAGATTTTAAAACTGCGTAATTGTGTTGGGAAGCTGTTTCACTAAGCATACTTTCATACTTTGGTTTATCTAATGTCAATGCCATATTCAATTTGGTCAGCAAGGTGTACTCTGATATTAACAGGGGTAGGACTGTGGGAGCTGTTTTTTGCGATTTAGACAAGGCATTTGATTGCGTCGACCATGCGATTTTATTAAGCAAGATGGAAGCCTATGGTTTCAGGGGTGTGGCTGGTTGCTGGATGGGATCGTATTTGGGGGATAGGTCACAGGTTGTTAAGCTGGATTCGGATGGGGGTGATGTTGTGTCGGGAGTAAAAGACATGTGCTGTGGTGTTCCTCAGGATTCAGTTCTTGGCCCCATTTTATTGCTATTTTTTTATAAATGACATGACTTGCCTTAACGTGAGGGTGAAAATCACTTTATTTGCTGACGACATTAATCTGACATGGAGTGATGTGTGCCTGGAAACCTTGGAGGGCACAGTAAATTCGGACCTTGCCACAATAAAGCCTTTGACATGAATAGGATATCTTTGAATATTTATAAAATGAAATATGTCGTTTTTAAAAAAGATGTGAACCTGAACGTTCACATTAATAATGTACAATTAATTAAAACCTCTGACCAACGTTTCCTAGGTTTGCATATCGATGACCTGTTGGGATGGGAGGTTCATATCTTGTTTAAGTTGGGGAAGCTTTCGTCGGCTTGCTACGCCATTAAAACAATTTTTTGGGAGCGGGATTTTACTGTGGCAATGAATGCTTATTATGCATTATTTCAGTCCATTCTAAGTTATGGTAGATGTTTTTGGGGATTTGCTGCCGCCGGTTTGATGATGAGAGTTTTCGTTTTACAGAAGAGAGCATTACGAATGATGACAAGCTCTTCGGCTGCTGAGCATTGTCGATCACTTTTTAAGCGTCATCGCGTGCTCACTGTCT
>JAWQRN010000524.1:0-28720 GCA_033557685.1 Sperchopsis tessellata
AAAATTATATTTTTTAATTTATAGCTTCTCGTGAAAGAGCAAGAGAATCTATCCAAGAAAGCAGTGTAGAAGTCATTTATACAGCAACAGATAAATTATCGGCTGCATCGGGAGATCCAAGCGAAATGTTGAAACAGGCTAAAGTTTTGGGACAGGCTACAGCACAGCTTATCCAAAGTATCAAGGTTAGTTTAAATTTCTTTGTACAAATAGCCAAGTTCAGAAAGTTTTTCAAATTTATATAAAACTTAGAAAGAAATATTTTTTCTTTGTGTAGTTTGGTCAGGATATAGTGGTTTGTTCTTTATTATTTTTGATGTAAATGCACAATGCTTTGCACTTTTTCCGTTAATGTGTTTCTGCAATGTTCGATATCAACCACATGATCTAATATGTGAGATTGCATAGAACACTCTGTATAAAATTTTATAGGAGCTTAGCTTTTTCATTAAATCCTTTATAAAAATGGTCACCTCTACTTTGAGTAATATGTAAATTTATATACATAACAATCATATTAAATAATATTCTAGCATAATAAGGCTCATAATTGTATAGATCCAATGAAATATTGCTACCTAATATTTACTTGTTATATGAGATAAACTCAACATATTTCTAAATTTTTTCTTTGAAGAATAAACATGTTATATGAATCTGCTTACAACCAATATAATTAGTTCAGTGAAAATTATGAGACGATAAAAATAACTGACATAGCTTTCCAAAAGTTCATAATTAAATTCTAGAAGTTACAAAATCTTTTACATACGTGGGCAGAGTTTCTTCAGAACTATAGCTACTATATCTTATCAAAGTTCAAATTAAATATAAAATTAACGTATATAAATATAAGTTCATAATTTTTACCATGAGTTGAAATTAACTGAACAAAATGTGCTATGAAAAGTAGTGGCCAAGTCAAATCAAAGTACTTAAGGTATTAGATGACTATGTGGTATAAGAAGATGTTTTTATCCTTAAGTAATTTATTGCACTCTTTATTTTAAAGAGAAATATGTACATATAGGTTTCAAATAAGTAATTCATTACTCTCTTTATTTCAAAAAGAAAAATGTTTATACAAGTTGCAAATTTTCATTTTAAATGTGTGTCAAGACAGAGAAACATAAATAAAAACATTCCTATAAACATTTGTTGTGCATAACAACCAAAACAATTCCAAACATTTAAAAAATTCCTAACACTATAACGCTTCAATTCGTATAAATATATATATACACAAAGATCTTTAAACTTATTTAGTAGATCATATAGTCCTTTTATATCACATGGTAACAAATTTAAAATTGGTAGAGCAGAGTAATAACCATTTTCTCAGTTAATAACAACCTGTAAGTAGGATATATCAGACCATTAACATTTCGTAATGCATGACTGTTATTTCCTTCAAAACAAGTTTCATACTTAAAAACTAACTCAGTTCATTTATAAACATAAACACCATAAACAGTCAATAACTGATCCTCTCTGTATCACACTAGAAGCACTCCAGTGCATAATACCATATTATACCTCAGCTCAATCTTTTTAAGACACCTAAACTGTTGCAAACACTATTAAGTCAACAACATTGTTTATCAATATGTTTTTGCCATTTTAATGTATCATCTAAGAAACACTTAGAAACGTACACTTTGCCTGCAAAGAATTCTGTGCAGTATTAATGTATATGTTGAGATATTTCTTGCTTTTCGTCAATCTTGAAATGCATCCACTGAGTTTGTTTAACCTTTAAACTCAGTTTATTGTTTACAAACCATCCCTGTACATGCACCAGTAGAGCAGACCTGTGAACCTGTAAGATAATGAAATAGTTACCTCTTATCAGCAACTTCTTATCATCAGTACAACAATTAATTTACTGATCCAATGATAAATTTAAAATTTCTTTCATAACTATAATAAATATAAATGGACCAATTATACTTCCTTATAGTATTCATTGAACTTCCTAATAACCTTATCATTACTCCTTAACTTAATAATCTGCTTCCTGTTGATTAACTTAGACCTATTTCAAGGCTTAACCACAAGTTCCTTAGCAAAATAATTTACTCAATAAAAGAGAATTGTCAACAATCGATTGCCCAAGATAGATCCAAAAAAATATCACACACAAAATCACCCTCTTCCAAACAATTCAGTACTTATTTACAAAAATAAAAACTGCTGTATCAGTACTATGCTTGTATAGGGTTTCTCATAAATTACCAACTCATATAATTTAGAAGATAATGTTAACAGAGTTATAGGCAATAGTTTGAAACTAGCTCTTGTATTTCAATTCTTCTATGGTGGTCTAATTAAACAATGATTTTGCTCATCTAAAAAGGAGCCTTCAGATGATGTATTAATCACAAAATTCAAGGGAAAACACAGTCATTCAATTCATCTCTTTAACAATTTACTTGATAGCAGCAAGTAACAATTTGTTCCCATAGAATCTGGCTTTCTCCTGTTGCAATCTATAATTTGATTTATACATTATGGCAAATGGTTGTAAAAATCAAGTTCTGTCTACATTGGACAAAATCTGGAATATTAAAATTACCATAGGTTTTATATTTCTTAGTATTTCTAAAAGGAAAACGATCTATCATAAATAATACAGTGTACTAAAACAGTTAGAACATTTTTTAACATTTGGTCTACTCTAAACTGAAAGCCATTCTCCTGTTCTAACCTAATTTTAAATTGATCATTTATAACCCTATATTTTCGTGTAACATGTTTTGGAGTAGATATTGATATTTTAAAGCTTAACAATGTATGGCCTAATGAACTAGTGTGTTTTACATTAAATTCTAACTTCACATATCATATAATGCTATCAGTACATGAGTTGGACCATGTGAGGTGAGGGGATGACACAGTCGAGGTTTGGATCATTCTCTTCTTTCCTTAGAATAGGTGACACATCCGTATAACCTCAGTTCAATACAAAAGGAGCACAATAAGTTTTCAGTCAAAAACCTTACTACAAACGTCATATGTTAGTATACATTACCAGTGTTAATGATGAAAAAATATGAGCACACTTGACAAATAACTAAACAAAAATACTATTCCTTTATATTTAGGGTGAAGCTGAAAAACAACCTGACTCCGATATTCAACGTCGGTTATTAGCTGCTGCTAAAACTCTTGCAGATGCAACAGCCCGTATGGTTGAGGCTGCAAGGCAGTGTGCTAGCTATCCCCATGATGTTAGTTATCAAGACTCTTTGAGAAGAACTGCCGAAGATTTACGAGATGTAACCATTGTTGCTGCCACAACACCAGCATTGAGAGCCAAATTGGTGGATAGAGTCCAGGTAAGCTATTGTAGCCCTCAATTGTCAAAAAAAAATGTTTCAATTTAAAATATGCATTTTGTAATCAAGATTTTTTCTTCCATTAGATTTGTGCAAGAAGAGCAGTATCAACAGCTACCCAGTGCATTTCTGCTGCTCAGGCTAGTCATCAACATAACAACAACCCTGCTACAAGAGAAGCTCTCAGAGCAGATACTTTAGAGCTTACAGAACAAATTCCTCCACTTATTAATTCAATTAAAGCAACCACGGAATCTCCTCAAGACAGCAATAATCAAGTTGAACTTATGTATGTGGCTGAAGTCTTTTTGCACGTAAGTATTTTTAATATTTTTTTTTCAATTTGAACAAATACATGAAAACATATTAAACAATTTCAGCGTATACTGATGTTCATCACGTCACTCAAATGCCTTAGTTTTTTTATATAGTAATTTGAAAAATGTAAAAGATAATTTTATGTTATGTACCTACCTACAAAGAATTAATATAAATACGTACTTAATGGTAGGGATTTGAATATATATTTTGTTCCTAAATTTTACAAGTTACCAATGAGATAAAATTTGACTTCCAACATCTGAACTATTTCTAAACTTTCACTATTATATAACATAATTATATAAAATGTATACATAATTTTATTTAATTAATATTTTTTACATATATGAAAATTTCAATATTTTGAGAAAACGAACTGTGAGCGCACAATTGAAAGATAGTAGTGGAATTAGTTAGTTGTATTTGTATATTTTTGAATATCATGAAAGCAAACTATTTTTATTAAATTTTAATAAACATTTTGTGAATAGTTGCCCTATTCTCCCACAGAGGGCGCTAAATCTAAAGTTTTTCAAACTATTTCCACATTGAGTTTATAGGGTATCCCAGAAGTTTTAATAAACAGCCTTCCTTGTCTTGGGGAGCGGAGTGTACCAATGATTGTATAGTGAGGTCACTCATGCTGACGCCAATAATAAATTGCTCGCGCCCATCTCTTAGTAGATGAGCGCAATTTTTGGAATGCCCCTTACTTAATAGGGGCCTACAGTCAATAATCATCTAACTTAAATTTAATTGCTGTGTTTTAAAGGTTTGAAAAATGAAATCATACAGTTTTAGTATTTAAATTATTTTTATTGTGTCTTGTGATAATATTGACCTTGCTTAAAATCTACATGTGCTCTATTTATCACTTTTTTGCTCACGCCCATCTTACAGTAATGAGCGCAATTTTTGGAATGCCCCTTACTTAATAGGGGCCTAGAGTCAATAATTATCAAACTTAAATTTAACTGCTGTTTTTTAAAGGTTTGAAAAATGAAATCGTACGGTTTTAGTTTTTAAATTATTTTTATTGTGTCTTGTGATAATATTGTCCTTGCTTACAATGTACATGTGCTCTATTTATCACTTTTTTGCTCGCGCCCATCTTACAGTAGATGAGCGCAATTTTTGGAATGCCTTTTATGTAATAGGCACTCACAGTTAGTATAATCAATAAGTTAAAATTTTGCTATTGTTTTTTACAGTTTTGAAAAATTAAACCAGATGGTTTTAATTTTTAAATTATTTTTGATTGTGTCTTGGGATAATACTGTCCTTGTTTACAATCTGCATATACTCTATTTATCGTTATGAAAGAACAATGATCTGTATGTACCAAATAATAATGCAGCAGCCACAAAATTTTACTCATCTACCAATTCAAACTATCAAATAAATCCTGTACTTTTAATTTTATTTCGTTTAAGAAATTCTGTCTTAAATAGTATATTTAACTTTCTTCATATTTTTTAACCTGAGCTTCCCCATAGGAAGGACTCAAACACAAAAATATCTTGCTATTTAAGTCAATTAAAACCAATTCTTGTTTCACTTTAAATATTAAGAAAATTAAATAATTGAGCAAAATAACAGATATGTATTACAATTACTACTATTGACGTTATTTTAAAATCATATTTTAATTAAATTTTCAGCCTCAAACCAAAATAAAAAACTTAAAAACAAAATCAAAATGCTCTACTTCTTCTAAAACTACTCAATATTAACTCTTTATGAAAATGGACTGAACATTTTAAAGTATTTGCTATGGCAACAAGGTGTTGTTATTTATAAAAGAAAACTCAAAATAGATAAGTTAAAAGCAATCATTTATTGTTTTTTTTTTCAGCCTGGAACACATTTTGTTCAGTCATCACAAGCAGTTATTCCAACATTAAACGATCAAGCTGTAGCACAACAATTATCATCATCAAGTCAGCAATTCAACTCAGACTTAACAGAACTAAGAGGTGCCATTACTAGAGCAAAACCAGCTTGCCAAGGTTTAGGATTTGAAGCAGCAGCCCAACTACTTGAAAGCTTGAGTGAAGAACTTAAAGAATTCGAAAGAGCAGTGGAAGCACATAATTTGAGACCTTTACCAGGAGACACTGTTGAAAACGGTGCATACCAGCTCAGTGTAAGCAGCAAAGCAGTTAACCAAAGAGTCGCACAGTTGCTTAGTGCTTCATCACAAGGAAATGATATGTATACTGCTCAAGCTGCAAGGGATACTGCACATAATCTTAAAACATTTACGGGAGCTATTAGACAAGTTGCTGCTACAACTAACGATGAAGAATCGCAGAAGAGACTTATCAATGTTGGTCAGGATGTTATTTTACATTCTGCTCGTCTCATCGAAGAAGCTCAGCGCAACTTAGCTTCACCAACAGGTGGAGTTAGTCAAAACTTGGCTACTGCTGCTAAGAATGTCTCTAGCTTACTAAATGAAACAGTTAGTTGTCTACCAGGGCAAAGAGATGTCGATACTGCCATTACATGCATTAAAGAATGGACCCATTCTATTGAATCAGGTCAATTCCCTAGTACCAATAAAACATATGGAGAATTACAACAAGAACTTAATACTGCTGCTGCCAATTTGAACGAAGCAAGTTCAGATGTTGTGACATCTGTTCGCAGCCCTGCCCATCTGGCTTCTTCATCCAAAGATTTTGGTTCTGCTTTCCACGAATTATTAAGTGTTTCCATGGAAATGGCTGGGCAAACTAAAGATGTTCAAGTTCGTGGCCAAATGGTCCATTCGCTGAAAAATGTGTCTACTGTTTCAAGTACATTGTTAACAACTGCCAAATCTGTTTCCGCTGATCCTAACCTACCGAATGGCAAGAACCAGCTTGCCGCAGCTGCGAGAGGTGTAACTGACAGCATTAATAATCTTGTCGAAGTTTGCACGTCAGCAGCTCCAGGCCAAACTGAATGTGAAAATGCAATCAGGAATATTCAAGCAATGAAGCCGCTATTGGACAATCCTAGTGAAGCCATCAATGATTTCAGTTACTATGAATGTTTGGATTCTGTTATGGAAAAGAGCAAGGTTTTAGGTGAAGGTATGACTGGTATCACCGAAAGTGCTAAAAAATCAGAACATGAAAAATTCGGTGAGAAAGTGAAGATTGTAAGTACTGCTATTTGTGGATTTATTGAAGCCGCTGCTCAAGCAGCATATTTGGTAAGTGTACATTTACTAAATTATTTCTTTTTTACCTAGTGATATTTATTTAAACTGCTGTCGCTAGGGACCTTGATTTTTCTGACAATTATAACATTTGACTACTGCAGCTCAGCAATAGTCCATAAATTGAAGTTCACATGGACATTCAGGCCCATCTACATAGCAACTGGGTTAAATAAATTAATAGACATGTTGAATATGAATACATTTCCTGACTGGAGATGCTATTTTCATGTACATTGATGGTCAAAAGTATGGAAACTGTCTAATTTTGGATAAAAAAAAATAACTTATTTCAAATAAATAATTATTCTTCTATTAATACATTGTTTTAGGATAAAATATAAAAAAGAATTTGCCCAGCAAGAAAAAACATATTTATTGGCCAAACTTACAGAAACTTAAATATTATTTGTGTATACATCCTAATGTGTTTTTTAGTAGTTTTGTGTAATCATTTGCAATGATGACAGCGTTTCATCTTCTCGGCATAGAATTTACCAGATTTTGGTATACTTCCACAGAAATGTTCTTCCGCTCCAACTCGATAATACTGAAGAACTGACCATGATTGCTGAAACAGTGCTTGCGAATTTGTTGTTATAAATAATCCCAAACATGTTCAACTGGCTTAAAGTTAAGACTTTGAGTTGGACACTCCATTACTGTTATGTTATTTTGTATAAACCACTCCTTGATTATTTTATAAGAATGCTTAGTGTCATTATCCTACTGGAATTACCATCTCAGAGACATGTTATATTCACCATATGGAAGCTTTCATTACATTACTAAATTTCATCTTATACTAGAAACGATCCTAATACTTTTAATTTTTATTATGGGAATCATACCAGAGAAACAAAAACATCCCCACACAAAAACGCTTCCTCAGCCATGCTTGGTAGTTGGAATTTGGTAATTTTGTTTGTATTTTTTGCCTTTGGAACGTCATACATTTCGTTACTTCCGAATGAGTGGCTCTAGCTTTCATCTCTCAACAAAATAATTTTGCATTTTTGCTCAGACCATTTGGTATTTTCTCTAACAACTTTCAATGTGGCCATGCAATTCTTTCTTGAAATGAATGGCTTCTTTAGAACTATACATTCCAAATAATCCCATGCCACTCAATCGACTCTGTATAGACAACAAGGTTTTAAAGCAGTTGTTCTCTTGTGTAGAAATATATTTAGTAATTGTATTGATTTTTTTGTTTCTTTTCATGGTCTTCCAATTCTCTGTTATGTCAGATTCATATTTTTTAAATTTAGCTATTTTAGAAATAGTTGCTCATTGTATGGTCAAATTATAAGAACTTTGTCACTGTTTCACATTTTTCTTTGATACAATTTAATTTTTTATAATTTTTTTTAGTAGAACAGTAGTTTTTGGGAGACAACACATTGACATTCCAATACACACTAAATGCTCTCATATAAAACTTTAAAGTAGACTGAAACATTTACTTATGTTGTACATCTGTAATCAAATATTCATAAATTAATATTTATTTTTAAAAATTGTCAAAGTTTCCATACTTTTATTAGAAAGTTGTTATAAAGAATTATTGTAATGTATGGACTCAATAAACTAAACATATTACCTATTTCAATTATATGGTCGTCATAATACTAACAATAACGATTATATGGATTATAACTCTACTAGGGGAATATCCATGTAATCATAATGATATTTTTTGTTATTATCATTAGATAAAAATTGTCAGAAAAGTTATTTAACCATTTTTAACACAATTTTTCTTATAAAAATAAATTACATTTCTTTTTATATTTTAGGTGGCTATCTCAGACTCCAGCAGTGTTGCTGGTAGACCAGGTCTTGTTGATCAAGCGCAGTTTGCAAGAGCTTCTCAAGCCATTCAACAGGGATGTGCATCTTTAACATCACCAACCAGTGCTCAACAGCAAGTTTTAACAGCTGCAACCTTAATTGCAAAACACACCAGTGCCCTTTGCAATGCATGCCGAGTTGCAAGTTCAAAAACTACCAACCCTGTTGCAAAGAGACATTTTGTCCAATCTGCTAAAGATGTGGCGAATTCCACATCTTTCCTTGTAAAAGAGATAAAATCATTGGATTTAGAATATTCTGAGACAAACAGAAGAAGATGTGCCGAAGCTACTAAGCCATTATTAGGTAAGAAATTTTGTTTTCGTCAAAGATTAGTTCATTTTATTTCACCGCAACATATCAAGCAAAATTGGTATAATGTTGAATAAGTCGCACTTGTTATGTTATGCTTCTCCCACCTTGGATAATGATGATTTTCTATCACAATTTGAATCATGTACGTTGTTAAAATATTTCTTGCTTTTATGCAGAATGAGAATTATGTTTTTCCATCTCTGATTTTTGGTAAATGTTATAGGTTAACACCAAAGTTTATTTTCATATGTGGAATTCAAATACCTCTCAAAAAATAAATAGCTTAAAATAAACAAATTAGTTTTCAACAACATATCTTTTAGCTACATAAAATATTTACTATTTTTTAATTTCATTGTTTTTCCTTCTTAATTAGTATGTCATTTATTGTGTTGTATACGCCTTCGCTATTAATATAAATATTATTATCTAATTACAGAAGCTGTAGAGAACCTTTGTGTATATGCCAACTCCAGTGAATTTATAAGTGTACCTGCAAAAATATTACCCCAAGCTCGCATGGCTCAAGAACCAATAATAGAAGCTGGTCGAAAAATTATTGACAGTTCCAGTGCTGTTCTGCGTACAGCAAAGAGCCTAGTAGTTATGCCAAGGGATCCACCTACTTGGCAACAGTTCGCCAGTCACTCCAAAAATGTGTCCGATTCTATCAAAAAGCTAGTCTCCAGCATTAGGTATGTTCATTTTTATTTTTTGATCAGTAATATTTAATAAATAATATATTCTTGTTTGTTAATAGAGAAAGGGCCCCTGGTCAACTAGAATGTGAAGATGCCGCTACAACACTTTCCAATCACATAAGAATGTTAGACTCTGCTTATATGGATGTTGTATCACAATCTCTGGTTCCAAAACGTGGATCATCCCTTGCACAATACAACCAACAAGTTGCTAGATCTGCAGCTGAACTTGGAGATACGATTGAACCTTTAAGACAAGCTGCCAAATTTGAAGCTGAAAATATTGGACATTCTGTAAACCAATTGGTAAGTTATAAATTTGATTGTAAATAATTTGCTTTTTTCTAGTTTTGTTTTTACTCTATAGGGATTGACATTGATACATGTCCTTGATCAAATAAAGGAAAACTGTTCCAGTTTTCATAGTAATCAATCAGATAAATATAAGAATAATATAATTTTCTTCTCACGCTCTGACGTATTATAATTTACAAGGAGTAAGGCAACACTCTGTTTTTTTAATAATAATCAGAGATATTGTTTATAATCTGCAATATACCAATGACTATGAATAGCAAATAGGGCTGAGAAAGATATGGCCTTAAATTTTATACTATATAAACAGTAATCACGGAGCTTTTTTTTTGTTTAGCCAATCACCGATGCCAGGGATTACGCTCCCTCACTTAGGAATTTTGCCACATCCAGTGTTTCAACTGGAATTGGGTTCTTTTACGAACATGTGGTCTTCATTTACCTACATTACACGGGAACCACAGTTTTACGTCCCTCCCGGAATACGACCACCAAAAGGACTTTTCCCTAATCACAAAAAGCCGGCCGCCTCTGGGTCTCGAACAGGAGACCCCATACTTAGTAGCCTAGTACTTAGGCACTGAGTTAACGAGACAGCTATTTGACGAACTAATAGGTGGGACATTTAATGGCACTTACAATTGGTTGTAGTGGGACTTCTGGTCTGTGGATCCATGGGAGCTTTTAAATAGGAGAATTAAAATTTGAAAATATTTCATTGAACAATTCTCGCAGTTTAACTACTTGGAATGCTGTCTTTATGATCGATGTACCAAATGACAAAATATTGCAATGTCTCCATTTACATGATTAACGTGTCCCAGCAAATATGGAGCCATTTAAACTCATGTAAATAAATCGGCTAATTCACTTGAAATTTCACAAATATTACTCCTGACTTTAAAAAACTTCATAATAATAAATTTTTGTAAAAGATTATTTATTACAAATAAAAAGTATACAAAAAATAAACAATTTATTACACATCACTTTTGCTCAACGATTCTGCGAGAGTCACTATGTGTACCCCACTTTTGAATATATAAAATGATTCAATATATCAAATAACCAACCACATAAATGTGAGTCTGTGTAAATGGAGACCACAAAAATAGAGGGACAACTGTATTCTAACAAGTCATCTTAATAGCTATGTGATTAGATACCGAGCTGTTGTGGAGCGAGAAATTGTTGGTTAGGGAAAAGCCTCATATTCGTAGTTAATTGATGCTACGTTCAACACTCCATTCCAGTTGGAACACTGCGTGCGAGAAAGTTCATAGGTGGGGTATCCTAATCTCTGGCATCGGTATTTATCAAATATTGTACTAGAAATAGGCCAGCATTAATTATACAAAAAATAAAACAAACTTTCCAATCAGATGAGAATATTGTTCTATTTTCTGCTTATACTGCCCTTTTATTCCTTTTACAAGCGTGAAGTCCTTTAAAAGTGTAGGTGCAAATAACATGAATCTTTCAAAACATAACCTTATAAAATGATGTTTCGAATATCAGTGACAAAATTCATAACTCTCTAGTACTTACACTTCTAAATGGAAATATGCCGCACAATAATTAGTAGGCAAATGAGGACCACGTCATAAAAGAACCCAATGGTTGGATAATTTACAGCAGTGGTTTATCTTATCCGCTATTGATTTTTAAACCAGTGAAAGGAAGGATATCTTAACCATATTAGTGATAAGACATTATTGATTAAAGTTTCATATGTATTTCCAAATGTTATTCGGAAATTATAAGGCGGAACCCCATTCTTTTGAAAATATATTTGCTTTCTGTCCAAGTTTGGGATGTTGTTTAAAAAATTCTTTCTTCTCACATAAGACTTTCATAGAAAATATTGGCCCCATTATTTAATTTACTAGTATGCCGAGCCAAATATTAAAACCAAACATTCCTTAGAAATTAACTTGTAAGTCTATTATTGTGGTTAACCATTGTTTGAAATTCGGGATTTATCCTAAGAAAGGATTATTTTATGGCTATCAGGGTTTATATTTAAGTTTTGTATAAACCAATGTCTATATATCGTCTTCAGAAGTCATTTTCGTGTAAGTTTTAATGAATTTAATATTTTTAATATCTAAGCCATGCTGTAATATTCTTTAAATTGATTCACGATCTACGTCTGACTATTTTGCAACTAAAAGTAAATAAAAACACGATAATAAACAACAATACGAACAGTACAAAATAGTATTTTAATTCAACTTATTTTTAACGTTAAAGAGACATTTGATTATTGTCGTATGTCACATCCTATAGCCTTCTTGATAATTTTCATTTGAACATTTAATATAATTATTTTTGTTTAATTTACTATTTTAATGTGAAATATTTGTATTGCTTCATAATTTAAAGAATATTTAAAATAAATACATTATTGATAAATAACAAATAATTATTTTCTGTTGTCATAGATAATTGAATATTTATGTTAGGGGTATCAATGGATAGCAGGGTAATAAATGAATTACAATAACAATTTCATTATTTCTGTTGACTGCTAACACCAATCAAACGATTTTATGTATGCCATAGAATCCTTTGATATAATATATTTTTCTTCAAAATTGTCAAAGATCAGTTTTCAGGTGTATATATTGCAACTGCCAAATTTAAGCTCGTTATCTTACAAAATAAAAAAAATATAGTGTAGTCCCGGTTTCGTGTGTTACTTGATATATCTACACACTTATTAAAAGTAACAGTCTTAAAAAAATTTAATTTTCCTAGTTTATTTACCAAGCAATTTTTCTTACTTTGTCGAGCAACAAGTAACTTTTTCCTGGTACATAAGTTTTCAGTATCTATAAAAAATTTCATTTTAATTACAAAACACAATTTTTCAGGCTCAATACTTCGAACCCTTAGTTCAAGGAAGTATTGGTGCTGCTTCAAATATGAGTAACTCAAAGCAGCAAGAAATTCTTTTGAATCAAGCCAAATCCGTTACAGAGTCTGCATTGCAATTTATTTATGCTGCTAAAGATTGTGGAGGCAATACTAAGGTTAGTACCTACAGTCAATAATTTATATTACTTTTATTTTCAACTAAACTTTTACTTCATAGTTCGTACACAGTTTCTATTTGAAATTTTTTACCATCATTATATTTCAGGCGATAAACATGCACCCAGAAATTGATGAATGTGCCAACTCAACCAAAGATGCTTTACATGACTTGGTTACAAATTTGGAGACCTTATCTACACAAAGTGGAATCATATCTGGCGTTATTGATAATCTTACCAGGGCTATGACTAGGTTGAGTGATCATAGAGCTTCTCTTATTATTTCTGACGAAGACAATTATGTTGATTATCAAACTAGAATGGTGGAATGTGCAAAAGATATTGCAAAGATTTCTGGAGAAATGGTGAATATTCAAAAAGTTTTTTGTATTTATTTTAATGAATATTGATAGTTAATACTAAAGACCTTCTGTTGTCTACTTTCATTGAAACAAATATTGTCATTATAGTTGTCTTTTTCTGATTTCTATTTTTTTTTGTTAACTTATAACATTTTTCTTTATAATTCTAGTCTTCTAAGGCTTCCATTGAACCACAACGTTTAGCTCCATTATCTGCAGATTTGTCCCATAAGTACACTCAACTAGCAAACGACAGTATTGGTGCAGCCGCTGCATCTACTAATGGTGAAGTTTCATCGCGTTTAAAAGAAGTTGTCCAAGCACTTGGAGGAGCTTGTGTGGACTTAGTTCGTGTTGGAGGAGATTGCCAAGTTCGACGAGATGAGATAGTCCTACGCGAAATTGGAGATTGCTCTAGAGTAGTTTCTGAGAAGGTATTAATAAATTTCATTTGACCTTAAAAACGTAGTGTAATTTAATTAGAAAGAAACTTCTTCAATCACAAAATATTTTCTTAGGTATCCAGAGTATTGGCAACACTGCAGTCAGGATCACGTGGAACTCAAGCTTGCATCAATGCTGCCTCAACAGTTTCAGGTATTATTGGTGATCTAGATACCACCATCATGTTTGCAACAGCAGGAAACTTGAATCCTGAAAATGAGCACGAATCTTTTGCTGATCATCGTGAAAATATTCTTAAGACAGCCAAAGCTCTTGTGGAAGATACAAAAACTTTGGTGGCTGGTGCTGCTTCTTCTCAAGAACAGTTGGCGGTTGCTGCTCAAAATGCTGTATCAACAATTGGTAGGTTTTGTGACAATATTTTCCATTTTTTATTTTTATTTTTTTATAGTTTTTAGAAATTATTTTAATATTTTATTTTAGTGCAATTAGCGGAGGTAGTCAAATTCGGAGCTGCAAGTCTTGGTTCAGACAATCCTGATTCACAAGTCATGTTGATTAACGCTGTCAAAGATGTGGCAAGTGCTTTGGGTGACCTCATTCATGCTACAAAAGCTGCAAGTGGAAAGCCTATCAACGATCCTGCAATGGCACATCTAAAAGACAGTGCAAAGGTATGATCCTTGATATATATTTATACTTCTCCAAAAAAAAAAATGCTGTTTGCTTAAACTAACAAGTTCTGCATGATTTATATTATTCCAACTATTAAAACATGTAGCAATATAATCAACTAACTACGAAGACTTAAATTTTGCTTACTGAACAAAACCCTTTGGTAATAGTGTAATTGTCCTACAAAACTTTTGTAAAATAGAAATTATACGTATAATATATAAATTTTAATTTATTACACAGCGTTTTGTACAAATAATATATATGATAAAGGCAATTTCACAAAAAGCTGTTCGAGTATTAGTTTCCCATGTTGAATGCAATTGTTTGCATGGTTAAAAAGCATCTTGTATGGTCAATATGTAGGTGGATCACCTTGCCTGACCTTTAGGTTTTTGCAATGCTGTATTATATTTCCAAATTGGTGAATTTATCCAAAGTCTCAAAGGATATATCAAATACCAGGATGCATGAAACGTTGTTATTAAAATAAAAAAAAACTTCATACAAACAGTAAAATTTAAATGTAAGGTTTTGTTCCT
Source organism: Sperchopsis tessellata (assembly GCA_033557685.1). Classification (NCBI taxonomy): domain Eukaryota; kingdom Metazoa; phylum Arthropoda; class Insecta; order Coleoptera; family Hydrophilidae; genus Sperchopsis; species Sperchopsis tessellata. The sequence continues at coordinate 15,075 of JAWQRN010000524.1, forward strand.
TATGAATATTAATATTTCTAATAACGGAACCTATACTACCTGTACTTTAACTGAAGCATTTTTAAAATGCTTTAAAAAATTAAATTTATATGATTTTTATTTAAGAACACAAGTCAATTCTGACAAAATTTTAAAGGTTTTTAGAAAAATCATAAATTTTACAATATTATTTTTTTTAAGTATTTTGTAAATTATTAAGAAAATAATTATTTATTTCGTTATAGAATAAAAAAAGAATAACTGTATTACTTATCATTATTTACTGGTTAGTCAACAAATAGTGTGTAAGTATAATGCAAATAAAAACAAAACACAAGCAAAACATGCAACATTTTTAAATTTAAAGAGTTATTACTACAGAAACTTTGATTTTCTGTATTGGCAGACTTCTTCTCTACTAGATTGAAAGGTGATTGTATAATCTAACCTCCAAGTTTCTTTGGTATTAACGGATTCATCTATATTGTCGAGCACACAGTTCTCTCCCTTGTCTTGTGTTATGGTTGTAGACCTCTGAATAATAAATGTAAAAATGAACATTATCATGAATACATAGCCGTTTCTCCTGGTTAAAACTGATGGCAAGGTCAGGATCTGGTGTTTTACAAAATAAGGTGTAAAATGTGTCATGTCTGATACACCCTCAATTACATTATTAACATAATTATAAATTATGTTTTCACAGCTTTAGAGTAATATTTCTAAGCTGCTGCTATATCAGGCAGAGGTAATAAAATTTCCCTTTGAACTTTATTTTATTGCCTTCATATGACTTTGAAGTAGTACTAGAAATATTGAGGGTATATAAAAGTATAAACTGAGAATTGGAGGTATTTTACAGTACAGTGAATGCTTTAAATGTAGAAATATCATAAGCAGTTATAAATTAGATATGTAGAACTAAGAGACAAACTACAATCCAGAGGACAAACAATTGATATATACTATGAAAGTGTCACAACACAAAAACATCATTCTCGATGTACAGAGTTCAACAAGATGTACCGTCTGTCTGTACTTATAAGTCATTCAAGCCTCTATCACACTAAAGTGCAGTCATTGTGTACATAATTTTCGAGTTTGTTTTAATGGAATTATGAAAATTGGTATTGTTCCTGGTTATCTCTAAGTGACCATAATAAAAAGTTCAACTCTATGTAAGCCCACAATTTGTAGAGCTGGCAACTTAGAGACACAAGTCTGCTTATAGAGACCTGGACATGAGTGGTCCACTACAGCTCACAGTAGAGGTAAAGTGGATCATATTATTTTTTGTTTCATTTAATTTTAAGCTATATCAATTGCTGTATTAGAGGATTCCGTATCCGATACTACTGACACCTCTCAGAACTTTTAATGACAGCCAGAACACCTTTTGTGATCGACGTCTTGAACCATCTATCCTTGTAAGATCCGATTTCACCTTGCACAATAAATAAACATTAATCGAATACATATGAGCGAATCTACTACAAAGCCGGATCTCTAACCCCGTAGTCAAAAAATAAATTCAACTGTGTACTACCTACTGTTAAGCAACCTCTATATAGATATTGAAGAGATAGGTGTTTTAAGTATTTCTTAATAAAAATTCCAAACTGTCTCAAAGCATTCAAAACCGTAAATAAAAACTGAGCAACCTTATGTGAGAATGCTTCCCATGCACCTTTATTATAGCCAAAATTGAAATCTCCTTTCTTAGAAATGGATATAATTTTACCTTGCTTTATTTAGTTCAAGAATCGCTCCTCCTGGTTCATTGTTAGTGTACCCCTATTGCGTTGGTTTTTTTTTGTTTATAGTTTCATCTGTAACTATAATCTCTTCTCAATACATTTTAAATGTTCCGCTGTTTCTTAATGTAATTCTGTTTGGGTCTGTATCTCCAACCTTCAAACTACTGACCTAGTATTCTATTGCTTAAGCTATTAATCTTAGTGTTGGTGATTTCCATTAATGTTTCCTGTCTAAAAATACAAAGCTCAGAACTGAATAAGCAGAAACTTTAAATGTTTAAACAATATTTATTCACATTTCCTTTGGTTATTGACCGGGTGTTCTACTGCTTAAGCTATTAATATTGGTTTAGGTGATTTCCAATTAATGTTTGCCGTCTAAGAATACTCATCAAAATTGCAGCACTTAAAACTGAAATAACAGAAATTTTTAATGTTCTAAAATGTTACTGCACATTTTCTTTTGTAATTGACCTAGTGTTCTACTGCTTAAGATATGAATATTAGTTTAGGTGATTTTGTTTCAAGATATCTCCATCTAAATAACCTTATAAGGACGCATTTCTAACAACGTCACATGAACATTAATAAAAATTACATCTTAAAATATGTAATATTTTAAGAAAGGTTTTTGTTTTCAAGTTTTGTATATCCAACATGATTACCTTGCCTATACTAAATTTTCTTATTATTTTCTTAACAGTGCCATTTTAACTATATTCAAGTTATCTAATTCTATTTTATAAACATATTTTTCATTAGCATGTTGCTTTAATTGGTGTAAATAACATATGTACATCAAACATATGTCAGAAAGAGAACTGCATGAATTTTTAATTTTTATTCACTCAACTTTTGTACTGCTCACATGTGATCTACATTGGTCAATATTTTCTTTGGAATATTTCTCAAGTGCTGGGATTGGATCTGTACTGCAAATTTGGCTTTGTTTTCCTTTAGGTTGTAAGGTCTTCATCTTAATAAAATTAGAAAACTCTTGAATATCATCAACTTACAGATTAACAATCAGAATGGAAGACCACCTCCAAAGGTTTGGGAATTGGCGAGAAGGTTTGAATAGATTAGGCACTGCCTCCATAAATAAAGGACGATTTGAAATGGAATAGCTGATACTTCAATAGTACCTTATTTGTCCAGAAAATGTCTAAGTCATTCATAACAAGAAGTTATATATTTTTATTATATTCCTGTTGTTTTCTTTAAAATTTAGCACTTGTTAAAAATTGAATGCTTGCTTCAAATAAGATGCCTTAAAATACTGAACTGTGATTTTCTGCTGTTGTTTTGATACAAATGCAGCCAAACGGAGCTCAATTTTTGACGTGCCAATTTTTAAATTTCTCCATATAGTGAAAAGATAGACCATATAATATGTTATTTTTAAATAAAAATTTAACAAAAATAATATGTAATTATTGTTGAAGATGAAATACCTATCTTTCTCAAAAATAAAATTGCATATAAATTCCATTTTAGTTAGAAAAGTAAAACTGCCTATTGTATTCTCAACAATTTGCTGATATTATACACCGATACAATTTTCTTTATTTATATATATAGATACCATCTAGGAAAGAGTACAAGTTAAAAATGAATGAAATATTATTTAAATTATTATAATGCCAGTTCAATTAAGTTTTTAAACAATGTGGCATAAGTTTTATTTCTTCAATCTACTAAATGTACAACCGTTTCATAAAAACACTATTAAACTGTATAGTGTATTGACATAGCCATAGTTAAAACAAATACAGTTGCGAAACTTACCTATTTGACTAGATTTATAGGCGTTAACTCTGATACTGAAGCCCTGCATACTAATATTAAAATTGGATATTGCTAGGCAAAGGTGATCCTGGCGGATATATAAAATATTATTTTTACATGATTCTTGTTTTAATTTAAGGCAATGGATTATTATATGTAAAATGATTTTTTTTAATCTATTCCTAAAAGTGTAGGCATTTATACTAGAATATAAATTTGGCATGGCAAACAATCAACCAATATATGGTCGCATTAAGTAATTTGAAGTATTATTTTTATTTCAGAAGCTCACAAAAATTAAAACTTAAAACCACAGCCTTAAATAAAATTGAAATGATTTTCTTTATTTTCTCAAAATTAAAATAGATGTTAAGCTGCCTAAGCATATATTGAATGCAATCAGAAGTTTGGTAACAACCATGCAGCCTTTAGGGTACACAAGTGTACTAGCTTTTGCTTAGTTAATCATTATAAAATACATTTTGATTAATCCATTTAACTTGAAAATTAGATAACTAAATATAAGATATAATAAATAGTATTATAATGTTTTTTGATTGTAACAAATTGTGTGTATTACTAATATTAATTATTTTGTTTGCTTTTTTCATTCTAATAATCATTTGTGTGTGTAAAATGTAATAAATAACTTGCAATTAATACAGGGTGGACTTTAAATAAATAATTTATGCCATTTACTATTAATATCTGTTTTTCATTACCAACATTAGTAATACACACATTTATCCAATAAATGCAGTTTTTTTTTTGTTTTATTTCTCTTTGAAATTTGATTGATTTATTGAACTTTACAAATTAACATGTAACTCATCTACACTTGCAAAAAAAATGTCTCAAAACATGTGTTTTAATACATTTAAAGTCCACCGTTTCTTCCATTTCAATCTTTGCTTTTCTTTATTAGTGTTGTTTTTGCACCCTTACATTTGATGTTTTTAATTAAAGTTAACTGTAACTCAGAACTTACAATTATGGTGGAGAGATCTTAATACAACACATGTTTTGATTCGATAACAGGTACATGATTCGGATACAGACTGGTGGATATCTGATCAAGAAGAGGAACTGCTTCGTCTTTTGAGCGACAGCAAGGAGAATCTTCATCATGAAAATTTACAATCTGATATTATTCAGTGCCTACTAGCTGCTTAAAATAAAATGCTGAATGATATTTATTTAACCACTTTTGTGTGTAGTTACCTATCTGTAATCCTAAATATTTATTTCTCTCAAACCATTACCACAACCTTTGTCAGTTTAAGCATGTGAATATTACCCATTTACCTTAATCACAACTCAATCTCTCTAATATCATAATTTCTATAATAGAATGAGATTAAAGATTGTTTTAAATTGTCATTTTTTCTAGCAGAAAAGAGGTCCAGTAATCCTTTAATGATCAAAATTGGGTACCTTTCATTTGCCTGACTTCAAGAGAGTAACACTTACCCTTATAAAAATTTATCTGTTCAGTTGTCCAGATTTTTACTCCACCCTTCTTCACTTACATACAGTTTTTTATTTATCTTAGAAATTGACCAACATTTACAAAGCTACTGCATAATCTCCTAAAGGTAATTGTTCTCTATTAATGTACCTGGGCCTAATAAGTATAATATATTTTGAAATAAAACAACCAAATAATATTTTGTTTGAAAACAGGCTGAAAGTTTTTTCCACTGTATTCATTTTATACAGGGTAAAAAATGTTTGCGGTAGATTCCTTACACCAAATTTCAGTTCTACACTTAACTTTTAAGTGCTTAATGTAGTTAGTTCTAAACATTATATTATTTTGGGGATAAATATTAAACAGCGTATTACGAATCCAATTGTTGAATATGAAGCATCTTATCGTGTATCATGTATGCATTTAAAATGTTTATTTTTGCCACTAAATCTATTAATTTCTTGTTAAACTCCTAAAAACATTGTATGTACCATCTTTATTACACTAAACCTAAATGGAATAGAAGCATTCACTTTCTATTTCATTTTTGGCCAGAAACTGAAAATTGGTGAAAAGATTGGTACCATCTTAATTTATTGTAGAATAGCCCATAACTAAGATATGGAAAACAGTATTACTAATCTACAAAATATCAAAAGTAAATCTTTAATAGGTTCAATCCGAACTGGTTGACCTGAAAAGAATAAAATAGTGGTTGGAGGGGGGGAAGAAAATGGGGATTGCAAAAGCCTCTGAAATAGACCTATCAGTATATCACAGCATCTCAGACATAGTAGCTTTCCTAACAAAAATGAGTAGCTACATCTGAAAATAGGAAAGGAAATTTGAATTGTAATATGATCAAGTTACTTGATATTTAAAGTATGAAACGGACATGCGAACTATACCCAATTTAAGTATAAGGGCGCAAACATAAAAATAGTATTGTAACTACGTAAAAATCAGAATGTTGTAGTATATTCTTTTTGAATTTCTAGATATTTTCAACTTATAAGTATTTTAATTTAAATGAAATTTCAGAATTTTTATGACAACCTATAAGTTGATCTTTTCTCTGTAGATTCTAGGGTTGTTGATTTGAACTCACCACTTTTGGTCAGGTTTTTGTGATTAGCAGAAATACTCAACATTGTCTTCCAGGAGTCACGTGAAACACTGGGGACTGTAGGAGATTGAGACCATGTAAAGTAATGAAACTAATTTCAATTAGAACACTAGATGAGGAAAAATTCCTAGGTGTGGTAGCCTAATATCTGGTGTCGGTGTTTAGCAATAAATGCATTATATAAACCAACCTTCAAACAAACAAGCAAGCTCTTGTTTGTTAATTTCTAAGATATTTTTCATTTCAAAAATGTGTGTGTAGTTTGCTTATAAAACCTATTCATTTGTTACTTAAATTAAAAACCAAATTTAGTATAGACTTGTCTGTAATTTTTATATTTAAAATTATTTTATTTTATATTTTTATATTAATTTACTCTTCGAAATTATTTTATTTTTTCTATGCATTTAACATAAGCATTCATTGTACTTTTTGTTTAATTTTTCCAATAAATTATTGTGCATTGCAGCAAATCAGTGCAGTTATTTTACGCAACCCTCTTTAGAGGAATTTTAAAATTCCAACTTAACCAATTGAAACTAAATCATAAAGTTTAGTGCCCCAGTTAATCATTACTATATATTCATAATTTGTGAATTTAAAAAAAATTGGTATGTATTTTGTAATTTTTTGTTATTTTTGATGGATGTTTTTATATGCTTCCTAAAGTACCTTCCCACTATCATCATCATCATTTTTAGAGGCGTACTAACATATTGCGTACTACAGAAGAAATTGTGTTTGTCTAAACGCATGTACGTGTGATATTACCTCTTTTTGTTCAATTCATTACTAATTCCATGTTATTTCTTTGCTTTGCAGGTTATGGTTACTAATGTAACATCTTTACTGAAAACCGTAAAAGCTGTTGAAGATGAACATACAAGAGGCACTAGAGCCTTGGAGGCAACTGTTGAAGCCATTGGTCAAGAAATGAGGGTAATTATTTCTATATTTGGGATGAACTCTATAAACTGGAATATGTTTTTTTTTAGATAGTTCCTATTCCACATTATTTCCATCAGTTTTTTCTATTGAGAATATAACCAAGAGATTCTTTATTTACATTTCCAAGTGACTTAACAGACCATTAAATCTTCTGTAATATTTCATCGTCTTTGTTAAAGAAAAGTCTCTGTATTAAAACTGCAGTATAACTTTGCAAATTTCATTTTGGACAGACTTATATAAACATTTAATGTTGTTAATGTGCTGTATTTTGGCTAAATGATGACTAACAAAGTCTTTAAATTAATTTGATCTTTATTCTAGGCACTTAATACAAGTGATGGATGCAAAACGGTTACACCAGAAGATTTGATTCGTACAACTAAAGCTATCACGAAGGCGACTGCAAAGGCAGTATCTGCTGGTATCAGCAACAAGCAAGATGACATAATTGCTGCTGCAAATTTGGCAAGAAGATCCATATCTGATATGCTTATTATTTGTAAGGTAAGAATTTATTGAAAATAGTAAACTGTAAGTAGTGGAATATTGTATATTGCTCGAGTTTTATTTTTGTCATGTAGTATAATGGGAAGGGTGACAAATTTTTCCGCATCCAGTATTCCAACTGGAATTGGGTTCTTTTACATGCACTTGGTCTTCATTTTACCTATAACACATGGGACCCACCGTTTTACGTCCCTCTCGGAAGACGAGCACTACAAAGAGTTTTCCCTAATCACAAAAAGCCGACCGCCTCTGGGACTCGAACCCGAGACCCCAAGCTTAGTAGCCTAGTACTTAACCACAATCCTCTTAAACCATTAAGTATGAAATGTCATTAGTACTCAAAATTATCAACAAAATATAATTTATTACAAGAATGTAAAGCGATAAGCTTGATAAGTATTCTAGGAAAAGTGTTTGAGAATGTACGTAGCATTACAATATTGAGGGTTTGGAATGTACGGTACGGTTTAATGCCAGACAGAGGATCTATAGATCAAATTTTTAGTTTCCATCAGGTTATATAAACATAGGCAGATGGAAAAGAAGTGATAGAGAAAGCGTATCTCTGTGTGCATATGTGGCTTCTTTGGAATGTTTTTAGAAAGTATGGTGTTCAAGACAGCCTAGTAATAGTAGTAATTTAATATGTTTAGAAAAAGTGAGATAATAATTATATTATAGATAATAAATAATAATGACATTAGTTTTGTTAGTTGAAAGTAAGAATGAAGTATGACCTACACAATGTTTGCATTTACCGAAAAATAAAGCTTTTTTTGAACTAATTTTAGGATATTCAAAGAAGAAAGATGCTTTAAAAATTATGGATTTTAACTTTTAATAATGTTTACTACTTTTGTTATATAAAAAGAAGTAAAACCCTTCTTTAGATTTTAAGCTTTAATGTGTGATAATTATCATTATAAAATATATATAAATATTTTAGAGTGCTGCATACAACATAGCCGAAACCCCAGAACTAAGAACTCGCACCCTACAAGCTGGTCAAGACTGTGCACAGCAGTATCGTGAACTTTTGCTGGCCATTCTTCAGGGCAATAGCGCCGATGCCAAAATTACTTTACCTCCTATTTCAAGAAGAATAGCGCAATCTGTCACAGAACTTGTGACAGCTGCTGAACTTCTTAAAGGTAAATATATTTTTGTTTTTACAAATTTAATACTTCCATAGGTAACTAATATTTTAACCAACATCCGGGCTTTGTAGCACTATCTATTTGACTCCCCAATCAAATTTTACTTATATTTTATATAACATACGTCTGAAAGATTGCAATGTTCTATATACAAATAAATAGTTTAAATAGGAAATCTGTTTGTGGCTGGAAACCGTATAGTGACTGAAAAGTTCAGCCGTTTCAACCATTTCAGTATGACCAACATTACTTTAAAGAATAAACTCAGCACACAATCATGAGCATTACGTGACATTAGTGTTATAGCATTTTATACACCTCATTATGTGTTTTGGAATTACCTCTACTTATTTTTGATTTCAGGTTCAGATTGGGTCGATCCTGATGATCCAACAGTAATTGCTGAAAATGAGTTGTTGGGAGCAGCTGCTTCTATTGATGCGGCTGCTAAGAAATTAGCAAGTTTGAGACCAAGAAAAAGCATGAAGGTAATTGTCAATATCATTTTATTTTACTTCGAACAAAATTAACAACATCGTTTTCAACCTATTTATCTAAGAACTATAACAGTATCTATGTGGATTACTATAAGATATGTTTGATATTCTTGGTTGTTGATTGAAGCACCCAGGAGTCAAACATATTATTACAGTGGTTTGCATTATCATCGCTTCAATGTAAAGATTGGTGAGTGCAAACATTTTCAGTTCCTAAAACTTTTTTTGGTCTATTATGTATTGTATAATCGTAAAGGTTTTGAGAACCTTGAATAATTTTGTTTCCTTTTCTTTGTAGACTCATGAATTGGATGAATCAATGAACTTTGATGAAATGATTTTGGAAGCTGCTAAATCTATAGCGGCTGCTACATCTGCCTTGGTTAAAGCTGCAAGTGCTGCCCAAAGAGAACTTATTGACAGCGGAAAAATGTCACGAACACCTCTTACATCCTCGGATGATGGCCAATGGTCAGAAGGATTGATTTCAGCTGCAAGAATGGTTGCAGCTGCAACGCATAGCTTAGTTGAAAGTGCTAATGCCCTAGTACAAGGTAAAATATATATATTTTCTTGTATTTGTTTAATCTAATTCACTTATTTTTGTTCACCCTTGCTACAGGGTTAGGAAGTGAAGAAAAACTAATTTCATCTGCTAAACAAGTAGCGAGTTCAACCGCTCATTTGTTAGTCGCTTGTAAAGTGAAAGCTGAAGGTGACACAGAAGCAACCAGAAGACTCCAACAAGCTGGTAATGCTGTTATCAGATCAACAGATAATTTAGTTCGTGCTGCCCAAAGAGCCATCAGTGTTGAAGAGGAAAGATCTTTAGTTCTCAACAAACGTATGGTTGGTGGAATTGCACAAGAAATTAATGCCAGGTAAGAATACACTTTGCAACTTTCACAAGATAGCCTTAGACATGCATCATGACTAATATCACTGTACTTCTAACCGTATACTCACGAATGTTTGGTTGTGGATTTAATGGCATGAATTTGAATGGAATGATTAGGTGTATGTCACATTTCCTAGGTTGTGGTTGGAATGTCATCTTTCATTTTATCCATAATATAATTAACAGATTTTACCTTACTATAGTAGGTTTTATAAATATAAAAAACCATTTAATGTCAACAGTGTATTCAAAAGTTTTCATCATTCGTTCTGGTGAAACTATAGAAGAATTTACTATGCTTTGTGAATTCAAAATCTGACAGACTGATGTCTCTAAAATTATAAACATTAATACTTTTTTAAATAAAAATCAAGCTGCTGATAAAGTCTTGGAAAGCTATATTATGTAAAGCTACCACAGATAACTTATAAATAAAAAAATACATGCCTGAAATGTGAAGTGAAGGTTTGATATCACTTCTTTAAAATTTATTTGGAACAGGATTTTGCAACATCTAGCTTACAAAGAAGAAAGTCAATAATTAGAGAAATGCCAGTAAAGTTAACCAAAAACATGTACTATTGAAATTCAGGTTTTACAAAAAAAAAGGGAAAAATACTGATGTTTCAATTTGTCGAGAATTGTAACACTAATCGAATTATTGATTTCTTATTCATGTGTTCATTACATGTAGTTGTTACAGGTTTGTTTGACAACGTATCATTTTTACGAATAAATTTACAGAATGATAGATTAATATATGATTTTTAATATTTAAAAATATACGCACTCTAAGACAACTGATAACAACACCTTCTTTGTAGTAATAGCTGCCAAAAACTCGTCCAAGAAACTAACAAACACTTTATAAACAGCAATAGCGTTTCAATATTCTGGACAGTTTCTATATCGACACCCTGTTTTACTATACATATTCCAAAAGGTATTTAAACACTTAATCCTACACTTATTAAAGAAGTCGGCTATTGGAGTTTAATCTACATATGATTTCCCAGGTAGACGAGATGTATTTCAAATACACAATAATAACTTAAGCATCGTGAGAAATTTCTCTTCTGCGGTTATGTATCGTAATGTATGAATGTTGTTTCGAGTGGAAGCTATGTAGAGGCTCTGACAAGTGCCAACGTTTCGTCCTCTGTTGCAAGGGACATTTTCAAGGCGAGTGATGTTACTTCAAAGAATTCACTGCACTGATCCAAACTCGGCCGGATCATGCTTATATAGGCAAGAACTGGAGTAGGAGATGTGCACAAGCTTGAAGCCATTGCGTGGTTCATTCAAAACTGTTTGTGTTGTTTGATTTTCTCTACAATCTTACTATGATTATAATTATTAATCACACCCTGAAAAGTTCTAAAAAATGTTCTTCTCAATTTGGACAGTTACGATTCAACTCTTGAATTTATATGTTGTTTGGTTATGGTACAAATACACATTTCAATTACAAGAGAATTGTATCCACTTGGCGCTAACCATGGAAACCTTCTAAACATATTAATTTTGGTTCTGGTTGACATTACGATGAAATGTAATAGATTTTCAGTGTTTTTATCAATATGAATATTGTTTCTGGATGGAAACTGTTTAGAGGCACTGACAAGGGCCGACGTTTTATCCACGGTTGCAAGGGACATTTTCAAGTCGAGTGATGTTACTTCAACAAATGAATTGACTGCACTGATCCAAACTCGGCCGGATCGTGTCTATATAGGTAAGAACTAGAGTGGGAAATGTGCACAAGCGTGTAGCCATTGCGTTCAGGTGGTTTTTGCCGAGTGCAGGAGGAGAGAAATAAGAGAGTGGGATTCGCCGAGCAATTTATAGTCACGGCTACGCGCTAATGCACATCTCCCTCTCCAGTTTTTACCTATTTAGGCATGATCCAGCCGAGTTTGGATCAGTGCAGTCAATTCATTTGTTGAAATAACATCACTCGACTTGAAAATGTCCCTTGCAACCGTGTATAAAACGTCGGCCCTTGTCAGAGCCTCTACACTATTTCCACCCGGAAACAATATTCATACAGATAATAACATTAAAAGTCTATTAGGTTTCATCGTAATGTCAACCAGAACCAAAATTAAAATGTTTAGAAGATTTCCATGGTTAGCTCCAAGCGGATACAATTCTCTTGTAATTGAAATGTGTAATTGTACCATAACCAAACAACATATAAATTCAAGAGTTGAATCGTAATCCAAATAGAGAAAAACATTTTTTAGAACTTTTTCGGGTGTGATTAATAATTATAAAAGAAACATTTGATAAGTTCTGCTTTAACAAATTAAGTAATGAGGAGAAATAGAAAAACATTAACTATTGACCAGAAGAAAGAAATATTATCAGAACAGTGTGAAAGCTAAAACTTTAAGTGAGATGTATAATGCGAACAAATGCAAAATTTCTAAAATTTAAACTATGTACATGTCCCAATGGAAATGAAATGAAGGTAGCAAGGAAGCTATAAAGGTGTAGAAAATTCATTATATTCTTCGTTTTTAAATCAAAGAAATTTATGGAGCATTGTTGCCAATAATTTAATCAAATTGGAAGCATTGGAGATTCACAAAACCTGTAATCATAACAGAACTTTTTCTGCAAGCGATGGATGACTTGCAAAATTTAAAAGACGGCATGGTATCCACTTACTAACTGACGAAACCCTAGCTGGAGTTTTTGGAAAACCAAAGCGATCGTCACAAAAAATAATTTTTTACTGATGTCATACACAAAGGCACACCTAAGAAGACCAGTGTGTGTATTACAACATGCCATTTGTAAATGCAATGGGAAATCATAAAATTTTCTTGGTGGTGATTGGTAAACCACAGAATCCAAGGTATTTAAAGAATGGTTCTAGATATATTTATTTCGGAAATTATTACTTGCCTAGAATCTAAAAATTTACTGATCAAAGGTTTGCTGTATCAATGTATCAAGTGATAACAATAATTTGAAAGTTTTTTTTATCTGTTATTAAAATCGTTAGATCAAAATATAATTAAATCTTTGAAAAAAAGATATAGAAAGCATCTTATTTTTACACTTGCATTGAAGAGTGAGGAAGATGTGTGTTTAGCTTTAAAATACTTCAATTGGGAGTAGAAGATGCAGATAAGAAGTTGTTACCTGTGATTCTTTACAAATTAATAAGGCCATTGACTCATTTAATCTAGTTTTTGAGTGGGCAGATATAAACAATTTATCCATCAATGAGATATGTTTAAGGCATATGAGAGAAAAACTTATATTAGAAAAGTATAAGTTATTAAAAATTTAAGTTTCTAACATTTGCGATATGTAATTTGTCTCTAAAGATGTAATAAATATACTTTTTCCATTTAATAATTGATTTTATTTAATTTTATTATATCAGATTAATAGAAATTGTATTCAAATTTGTCCCATGTACATTATATATATATATATATATATATATATATATATATATATATATATATATATATATATATATATATATATTTATATAT
>JAWQRN010000525.1:0-28711 GCA_033557685.1 Sperchopsis tessellata
AGTAACTAATCCTTTTACCCCGTGGTGTAAGACATGAATTGGTGCGTTATGCGCATTTGCATTACCTTAAATATAATTACCATACGGAAGGGCGAATACGGATAAAACTAGCCAAATTAAAGTAGTTATATTTATTATAAAGTTCTTACGTGTGTGTGATCATCGGTTAGGACTTACGTTGGGTTAGATTATCAGGCTCGTTATGGAAGTGAACTTCTCAAAGTTTAACAAGATTTACTATACTGGTCGTCTGAAGGACCGCCAGTAAAACTAAATTTCTAAAACTAGCTCAATAACACCGGGAAAAACTTCAGGCTAAGGATCTCAAGAGAGGACAATTGCCAAAGTTGTTAAGGAAAGGTTCATAATAAACCTTGGCGTAGGAGGGCAGGGGTGTTTAATCCAATGAGTTGACTTACGCTAGTTCCGCTGAGCAGTTCAGATTAGAACTCCGTATTGATTCCGAAGACGTTGACCTATAGTAATGTACGAGAAGGCACATAGGCCTATATATAACTGTTGATATATATTTCGTATGAGTGTGCGCATCGGCTACACACATCTATTGTGTTTGGACAAGTACAAACTCGCAAAGTAATAAATGGCTCATAGGCTCAATCCATATATAGTTGTGCTATGTACTAAAGCAGTACATTATACATTCTGTCTAATAAGTACCGGGAATTTTTAATTCATATGTCCCAGGCAAATACCAAGTATACAATTTTTTTCCTAGATTGGTAGGACTATCGTTGTTTATATTGCAAAGTATGAACGCGAACTGTTTACCAGTCTGTTTAAGGCAGCTAATAAACTCAGACGACCTCAGTAGTATTTCACGACTTGCACAATTAACGAAGTAGTTGAACAGATAGTTTGCCTCAAATTTTGTTTTGAGAATAGAATTTCGTGTGCGGAAGCGCTCAAAATGTTAGAAAGGTCTTACGGTGATAAAGTTCTATCAAAAACATTTGATTATGAGTGGTACAAAGCGTTCAAGGAGGGCGGAGAAATAGTCGAAGACTTGCCTCGTTCCGGTTGACTTTCGACCTCCACTACCGATGATAACATCGACAAATTGAAGGAAATTGTTTTTGATAATTGCCATACTAGCTTGAGAGAGATTACACACGACCTTAGTATCTCTCTCCGTTCGTTTGATTCTAGTGGACATTTTGGGCATGAGACGCGTCGCAGCACGACTTTTTCCAAAAGAGCTGAATTTTCTTCAGAAACGGTACCGTGAACAGGTCGCTTCGCATATGCTTGAACGCGCCAATTCTAATCCAACGCATCATTACTGGTGACGAGACTTGGGTATACGAGTTTGACATGCAAGCAAGTCAGCAGGCATCGGAATGGAGAACGAAAGACGAGCCAAAACCGAAAAAACCACGCCGAAGCCGCTCGAAAGTCAAGGTGATGCTGATTGTTTTCTTCGATATTCGCGATCTGGTGCATCACGAATTCATTCCAAATGGACATACGGTGAATAAAGAATATTATTTAAGCGTAATGAGGCGTTTGCGTGAAAAAAAAATCCGCCAAAATCGGCCGATCTTATGGAAGGACAATTCATGGATTCTGCATGATGATTATGCACCTTCTCATCGAGCCAGTATTGTGACCGAGTCTAAAACTAAAAATTCAACAAATGTCATTGACCAACCACCGTATTCGCCTGATATGGCTCCGTGTGACTTCTTTTTATTTCCCAAACTCAAATTGACATTACGTGGTACTCGTTTTGAGTCGATTGACGCCACCAAAGAATATTCGTTGAAGGAACTGAACTATACCGGAAAGCGCCTATGAAAAAAGTTTCAAATATTGGAAAAAACGATGGCAGATGTGTGTTGTATCTAATGGGGTCTACTTTCAAGGCGACAAAATGAATTTTGATGATTGAATGGAAAATCTGTGTTTTATTTAATAATTCCCGGTACTTTTTTGACAGAATGTAGGAAGGCATACACCCAGCCAATACATGGTCCGCACATGTTAGTATTATAGTATAAGGTAGTAATATGCAGTACAGTATAGGAAGGCCTATTGGCTCAGTCCTCACCATAGGCCACACATACTTGTGTTTCCTGGAAAAGGTGCAGAACAGTATAGGAAGGCATTAGTCCAAACTTTGTCCACACGAGTTTGTGTTATGTTGACAAGTGTATAACAGTATAGGAAGCCATACACGCTCAACTCACACATAACTGTGTTACATAGTAGATTGAAGTAGCGTATAAGAAGGCATACTGACTCACATGGTTATCTTTCTGGATATGATTTTACAATAATAGTAGTAAGATAAGATACGAAGGAATAATTTATAGCTTTCGCATATAGCAATCTTATCTCCAATATCACACACAATATTTACAATACAGACTCAATTGGATTAGGTTTTAGTAATTATTGAATAAATATACAACAAATGAAACGAACTGCCACATTGTTCATATGTGGATATTTATCATGCAGGAAAAAGCTGCTATACTATATGGAAAAATTTCACAAACAATATAAAATCTTCATATAAATTGCCTTAGAATCACTACTATCCAGATATATAAACAAATAAAGGCACATGAGCTGATGTTAACATACTTCATTAGCCATTCCAAAATATAAATTACGTTTAGAGAGTTGACATCCATGTTACTTTGGAATACTTTTTGAGTACACCCGGGATATGTTCATAATCCAAAATTGAAATTCCTCCTGGGATATCCATTTAAATAAAGAAAGGTTCCAACGGAATTATGGTCGTGTTTTTCCTTTATATAAAATGTACGTTCGATAAATCAATTAATATAACTCCGGGAACACCACGTCCGATATTGAAAGTGCTAGTCTGTCTAGTCTAGTAATATGGATGTATAACATTTACAAAAGGTACCTTATCAATGGGCCAGCCCAAATAAGTCTAATTTAATTCTTTAAACCTACACTGACAAGGAATTTTTTAATAGTTATTAATATATTATAATATTAAATAAAATTTTTCATATTTCGGGAATCAGCTAAGTAGATATAAAAAATAACATTATTTAATCATTAAAAAAATCTGTGATACGATGTAATAGGAAATCTTACCAAATTATAATAAACATTTTTTTCTTGAATGGTTGTACGTTATCTTTCCATGATTATAATCAAAAGTTAGTGTTATTTTGCTTCATGGTTATATATTTAATGTTATCACTTTTCCTTAATTGGGCGCTGATACTAGTCACCTACATTCAGACACATCCCGATTGTGTCGGGAACGTATCTCTGTTGGAAATATGTTTTATTGAACACATTTCTACCAAACGGATATTAACATAATGAAGATCGAAATATTCCTAGACGCAAACAATTGGGCTCAATGGCAATTTGTTGTTACAAAGTTGCTGGATAGTGGATACTCGAACTGTGTATGAGACCGTACTGCAGTGAAGCCAAATAATTCAAGTGCAGAGTACGCACAGTGGAGCAGCAAAGACAAAAAAGCAAGGAGAAGTCTGGAATCGTGTACGACGGCGAAAGCTATGTGGACTAAGTTACATAGTGTGTATGAACTCAAATCTTACGAAAGTTTATCGTTAGTGCAACGACAGCTTTGTAAATTTAAGTGGGATCCCTTTGGTGGCATTACCCAACATATTAGTCGTGTTGAGCAATTAGCGAGTACAATGAAAAAGCTTGATGCAGCGATTCTGAAGAGTATGATCATAACGATACTTTCAACTTTATGCTGGAAGAATAACTCTAGATAATTAAATGTAATAGGCTTCCACGGTTATTATCTGTATAAATGTTGTTTCCGCCTGGAAGCCGTGTAGAGGCTCTGCCAATTGCCAACGTTTCGCCCACTGTTTCAAGGCGAGTGATGTTACTTCAATGAATGAATTCACTGCAGTGAACATTCAAACTCTAGATAATCTTACTTCTAGTTAACAGCACAAGAAGAAAATACATTGCTTTCATTATAAAAAGGTGAAAATTAGTCAAGAAAAACTCCTAAACCGCGCACAAATATGAAGAAAGATGGTGATGCTGAGAGGATAATTGACTCGGTTGCGTCGGATCACATCAGAAGAAAGTGGTATACTACGTATAAAAGTTTGGAAACACTGAGAAAGATTTTTGTCGGTAATGGACAAGAACTGGATGCCATTGCTGTGGACAACAAAATGTGACATATATGTTAGTTGAAAATGAAAATATACAATGTGCTGCATGTATGAAAAATGCCCAAAATGTAACTTTGATTTCAGCAGCAGCGCAAAAAGGAGTAGATCTTTTCATACGTAAAAATGGAAAAAAATATAATTCTCACGTTGGGCACAAAAGTAAGAAAACTGTATAAGGTGTTATTGCGGATAAGTGTGGCAAGTGCGTGTGTTGCAAGTGAAAGACAAACGCTACAGCTATGGCATGAAAGACTTGCACATCAAAATAAAGAACATGTGTAACATTTTTTGCAACACAAGTACATAAAATATTAATCGGACAATGTTTTTTTTGTGATGCGTGTGAGTATGGTAAACACCATAGGGAGAGTTTTACAGTACATGCCAATCGAACGGAAAATCCTCGGTAGCTTGTGTTTTTCGACGTATGTGGGTCTAAGGATAATGAGTCATTAAGAAAAAGTAAATACTTTGTGGTTATTAAGGATGACTTTTCTGGTTATCGCGAAGTTGCATTTATTCGCGAGAAAAGTGAAGTTAAGGACAAAATAAAACACTACTGTAGTGCAGTAAAACATAGATTCGGCAGTGACATTAAAGAATTAGGCACTGACTGTTTATAAATGACGATCTGAAGACATTTCTCAACAATCGAGCTATCAAACATTCTGTGACAGCTCCATATACGCCCGAACAAAACGGTGTTGCTGATACAGAAACCCGAATGTTAGTTTAAGCCGCAAGGTTTGTTTTTCCCCAATTCGAAGCTGCCTAACTTTATGTGGGCGGAAGCAGTTTGCACTGATGCATATGTGCTGAATAGGATAGGACCGAATAAAGTGCGAACATTTCCGTATTTTTGGCACTAAATGCTTTGCCGTCATTCCAAAAGAGAAAATATGTAAGTGGCACAAAAAGGCGGTAAAAAGGTTTCTTTGTCGGTTATGTGGACGGTGTACAAGTATACAGGAACTACACACAGTTATAATCAGTAGAGATGTTATTTTTAAAGCAGAAAAAGTGTACGGAGAGATGGTAGAGATTCCATTTTCATAAGGAATGAGTATGGGTAATGGAGAAAATAATACAGATAATGGCATCTGATAACGTACCGAATATAATTTAGTGAACCGAAAGAGTTTAAAAGCACACTTGATGACTAGCGGCTTGGTAAATTTGTAAAAAAAACGGCAATTGTACGTTGACTACAGACTACTTACATAGAAAACCTAAATTCATTTTTAATTAATATGTTTGTAAAAAACAATAGGTCCGACACCTACTACAATTGTGCATGCATAGAGGGACGATTGCATCATGCGACAACTTCGTCCAAATGTCAATTGTTCGAACAGCATGTTGTTTACAATCTAAACCGATTGACATTGTTTTGAAACAGTAAATTAATTTTCTCGCTTTCAGTTCTTATAGCGCTAAGTCTTTCCTGTAGTTTTAAAAAGGATAATTTAGAGAAACTTTTTAATATTATAACTGTTATTTTTAATAAACTGTTAAACAATTACAGCGTTCTTTTTTTGCCCACTACTAGTCTAAACCGTTTGCCGCTGTTTTGAAATAGGTAATTGATTTTTACACTTTCAGTTTAGTATAGCGCTGTTTCCTGTTATTTTGAAACGGGTAATTTAGAGAAACTGTTTTATGTAATAACTATTACTTTTAAGTAACTCATAAAATAATGGACTGAATATAGAAAAGTGGAGAAATATGCATACAGATCCTGGGCACGTTATATCAACTGTGAAATAACTTCTGCTTTGTAATATGTAAATTACTCACAGGATCATATGTTTTAACTTTAAAAATATTGAAAACATTACCTTAAACTGCTTGAACATTTGCAACTCTATAAACACCTACTGATTGCGAAATTGTGAATCCATATTCCTTTATATTATGCTAGGATTCCAGTAATATAACTTACTTTACACTTGTCAATTTTATCGTTTAGAGACCTACCTAAATAAACTGCAACTGATTTCTGTCTGATCCCATGAGTAAATTAAAAATATTTGTTTAAACTAATCTGAAATTCTCTAATTTAATATAAATTACCATAGGAAGGTTATTGTCCTTCTAGTATGCAAAAATATATTAATTCCTAAGTACTTGTTTTGAATGTAATTATAATCTGTTAACTGTACAGAATCAAAGTACAGTGTTTTATACATTTTGAGAAACGTGTACCTACTGCAAAATCATATGTGAAAAACATGAGTAGGTTTATCTCATTCACCGCTAGTGTAGATATTAAGATTTACGTAGGAGCAAATTATTTAACGGGTTTTCAGATATTAGTTGTCAGATCATACTGATGGCAATATCTTGAGGATTGTAAATTATTTTTTTTTGTTTGTATTAAAAACTTAATGAATTTTAAAATCAATTAAGGCATTATTTTAAATGAGCCTCCAGAAATAATTTTGTCTCGGACACAGACTATAACAAAACTTTGCGGCATTTCGCAAATAAAATGCTTTTTCATTAATAACATTTTAAGTACCTATCACAAAGTGTTTCACTAAATATAAAAACCTCTCTCAAAATCTAAAAGTATAAATTATCATAGTACAGAATTGGTACAATAATTATTCAATGTACACATTATAACCAAATAAATGTCTATGCATAAAACATAAGTAGAATCTATGTATAAACCTTACATCATATGATATGATCCATGGTATAAACAAATATGATAGTATACAGAGCAGCACGAAGAATTTCTAGGTGATTTAAATTCAAAATGCCGTAGGGATCTCGGAAACGTCAATACGTAAATGTAAAAATAAATAATGTAAAGCAAAGTAAACTTTACTGAGCATTAATCTAATGATATAATAAATATTTTAGTTAGATACATACAAAATAATATGGAATTTAAATCTTATCCAAAAGAAAACTTTATAAATTTACGGTACATAGTTGGACCAATACATAAATCTATATCAACAATCTTTTTCTAACGGTATGAGAAATTAGTCGCTATCGCGTAGAATTTAGCATGCCCTGAGCAACAATTAGGAACATAAACAATTTTGTCACATAATGATTTACAAATTTGTAATATATTTTGTATTGCCAGATTTGCACTTTTTTATGAGAGAGAATAGCATCTCTTTCGACCTCCGGGATCAGAAAAAAATAGTTTTATTTATTTATTTTATTGATTTTATTTTATTAAAAAAGTGATTATATAGTATAGTAAAAACTAGAAGTAGGAACCATACATAAATGTTTGTAGTAACTGTTAAGTACGTACGTGGAGTAGAGAAGCGATGGTATTTAATAAAAAAAAGACAATATAAAAGATTAAGATGTCTATTGAACCAGAAACATAGACACATCGGTATGCTACTTCATCAATACTGATGCATATATACAAATATAGTTATTGATAAATATTAGGATGAAAATGTGATAAGCAGTCATTTTACGTCCAATTACGTATAAAATCAAATTTAGGACAAAATAGTGAATTACTTAGAATTACAAACTCTTAGTATGGAGGGGAATCTTGATGTTAAGGTGTTTGCCGTGAAAAACATACTCAATTTAGCCCGTTCCCGTGATAATCCACAGAGTTGTTAAAAAAAGATTCGAGTTAATAACATATAAATGAAAATTAAACGTGTAATAATTGAGATTAGCTCTTTAGAGAAACAGAATGGGAACGGGATATTTACAGTTTATAATAGTTAAGAAATTACCAGAATGATTTACATTATTATGAAGTAATATGCTTAAAGTGGTTCATACAGAATATGACAGAAAATGGGCAATGAGAATAATTTAAATATAGACCACGAACTACTACTCGACAGGGGTATAAACATAAACTTAAATTATCCAGGTATATTTTGAAGCTTTACGCAAAATCTCGAACGAGATGTTCTAGACCTATATCCACACCTCGTCAACTCGAGTAAATAACAGCTTTTGGAGACGCGGACTAATTTCCAAATTCTTGTAGTATCCACTAGATTACAGTGTTTTTTACCTTGTAACAGGTTAACACGTAATATCAGACTATCTAGTACTGAATACAAGCATATATGTCCATTTTCAATAACTTTATAACTCCACGACTATCCACCAAACCAAACAATGCCGAAAATTATTAGAATCCTTCGGTTTTGCGTTCAAAAGAATAAAATAAAAGACAATTAACCGTGAATATATTGAAAATAGCAAGTAAATATCAAAATAGTGAAGAATAAATCTAAAATGAAGTAGAACTCTTATGTAAATTATTTTGGAAAAAATTAAGAAATATCATAGCTTATGAAAAATATAGTCGTAGAGAATAAGAAATATAAATACAAAACTGCCCGACATATTAAAGGCGTGTATATGGTTTAAAAATCGACTGCTCCTCTGCGCCTTCGTACATCGTACTTTATACCTGCCATGTCGGTAGAGGGCAAACAAAGAATCTAAGTTACGTGCTCAGAAATGGAAACAGATGAAATACTCCATTTAGAACAACTGAAAATATATTAAATTAGTTATAAATAAGTGGATTTGTTTTATTCCTTACGTATAATTTCATACTCTCGGTCAGAAGTTTTTATTACGTTGCATTTAAGAGATATTTCGTATTCACGTTTTCTTTGAAGATTAATGTTTGTCCAATTTTTAGTAACACCACGTGTTATCTGCACCTCATTGAATAAATGTATCTGGTATTTAAAATAACATATTTTGGAAACATAGCAATGTGTTTAATTCTAGAAATTGTATAATTATGTTTGAAGCCCAACCTTCGAAGACCAAATACTTGAAGAGTTCAATTTACGTAGCTGTTCACGAATATTTATTTTAAAGTTTCGAATGAACAAAACAGTTGTTCTTCAACACAAGCTCCACAACTACCTGGGAAGAGTTTATTTGCTATAATAAATTTATACATTAACTAACATATAAATATTATTATTATTGGTTATTATATTTATTCAGTTTGAGATAGAAACTAGGATTTAAAGAAAATACACAATATAGTAAAATAATTTATTTATAGATACGATAATAAATAATTGAGCACTTATAATTATGATAGAATCAATTTTAAGAAAATTATAAATATTGGGAAAATTACTAAATAATATGATATTTTTCAATTAGTCTGTTAAGATATTCATCGGTGGCTGCCTTATTACTTCCCTTTTTCGGAGGTTTTCCGGGCTTAAGGTATCCTTCAGGATAAATAGGAACAAGTGCTTGTTCGGGTGATACTCCAGCAATAGCGGTGCCTACAGGTCTAGCAATAGCTAAACCACCAGGTCCAACAACAGCAGTTGCTATGGGTTTACTAGCTGCAACACCTCCAATACCTTTAAACCAACAATAAAATAAAATATTTAATCTTTTTTTGTTGTAAACATATTATACACATTAAAAATTAACCTTTATATTACATGGCAAAATAATTTATTTACAACTTTGATTTAAAAATAAAGAGAGAATAATTATTCACATAAAAGCCCGCTTTAAAATATAAATACAATAAAAAATTCTTCTCCCTAGAATACTGTCAGCCACATACTGTAGATAGATCTTCTGAGTTGACTAAAATGTGGTTATATAAGAAACCTTAGCCTGGTTATTTACTATTATTTTTTACGTTGGTCGTTAAAATCTCTTTAATATTTTTTAGGAATATATCATCTTAAATTAGCAATAACGTAGATAAATGGACATCGAGGAGTATGTCTGAGTATAGTAAATCCTAGATACACAGATTCAAAATATAGATTAACTCAACAAGCAAGTTATATAATAATTTGTTGCTTCCTTAGCCGTACATGAATGTATTATTTGGATATTTGATTAAATCAAATATTGAGCAAACCTTGCATGTTAATATATTAAATACATAAATCAAATACGCATCGAAAGTTTAGGAACAAGCCGAAATTGCAGTGGACACATAATACATTCATGTACGGCCAAGGAAGCAACAAATTATTATTCTCGTGCGAAAATGGCAATTTCGTGTAGATTAATATCAAATTAACGTATTGATTATTCAATTGAAACAATGAAACATTGTGATATATCTCGTAATATGCTCACTCATGATCTTAAAGCATACGTACAAGGAATCAAATATGTATTCGTACGTGGGATACAGTTAACAGTTAACAGGTGCAGTGCTAATGACGTCTTAATGACAGCTTGTTCCTACAGTTTTCGATGCGTATTTGATTTCTGTATTTAATATATTGACTTGGACGGTTTTCTCGATATTTGATTTAATCAAATATCCAAATAATACATGCAAGTTACATATTTGTTTTTTGAAACAAATATAATTTAAACTTTATAAGAATGTCAACATATTTTGTGTATAATAATTTTAAGGAAAAGGACGTTGTTATAACATATATAATTACGCATTATATTCAAATAGTCGTAAAATAATTTTTGGAGAAGTTGTTGGGTATAATTTAAAGTGATTTTAATTTTGTGACCTGATTTATAGGATTACATAACCGGTATCTGGCATATTCGACATAATACGTTATTGTAGGCGTACCTATTTGAGGTTTTGAATATTTAATTTTTAAAGCATGCTAAATGATTAACTCAAATTTTATTACAGTTGTGTCAATTTAGTAAGTTATTAGTACATGTTGGCTATCAAATGAATTATTCAAGAATATTTTTTATGTTAATCTATAGGTCTCATATCTAGTTTTATCTTATTTAAGCTTATTAAAAAATATATTAAACTTCGATTGTGCTCCATTCATATAAAAAACCTTCTATTGAGCGAATTTTTTTAGCTCTTAACGTTACTCTAATTATTAGCATCTAATTGCCAATGTTAAACAAACAAATTCAGATGCATACAAAATCTATGCGATGATGTATTTTATAATTTTGAAATCATCACCACATTCAGCCTCTTCTTATTCAATATTGGGCATAGATCTTCACCTTATGTCTCCACGCTTCCCTAGATTTCGTCTTTTCAATCCACTGCATACCAGCCCCTTTCGTTAGATCATCTGCTTGTGGCCTGCCTGTGTTTCTTGTCTATGTTCGTGGTCTCCATTCCACAATCTTCCTGCTTCATCGGTCGCCCGTACACCCCATTGCCATTTTAACTTGGCTACTCTGCTGGCAATATCTGTTACCTTGGTCCGTTCTCTTATCCAGGTATTTTGTTTTCGGTCTCGGAGCGAAATTCCAAGCATGGATATTTCTATGGCTCTATGTACAACATTTAATTTAGATATCGTTCTATCCGTTAGTGTCCATGTTTCGCATCCGTACGTCATTGTTTTTAGGACACATTGGTCATATGCTCTACTTTTTAGATGTTGAGGCATGTGCGATTTAAAAATGTTTTAGATTGCTATATGCAGCCCACCCCAATTGGACACGGCTTTTACTTCTGCCATTTGTAAACTTGTCTTGCAGTTTATGGTTTGGCCCAGATATACATAGTCTTCAACCGTTAACAAATCCTGGTTATCGATTCCTACATGAAGTTAGGTGGTGTGGTTGGTGATAACTTTTGTTTTTGCAGTGTTCATATTTAGTCCAATCTTCTGACTGTTGTGTTTTGTTCAGAGATCATTCGCAGTAGTATTTCTGGACCCTCTGCAAAAAGGACAATGTCGTCTGCGAGACGGAGGTGTGATAGATGAGTGTTTTGAATGCATCTTCCAAAACGTTCGTAAAGAGTTTTAGAGAGATTGCGTCACCCTGCCAAATGCCTTGTCGAATAGGTATCGAGTTTGTTTTTCCTGTAATTTCAACACCCTTTGTAGCGTCTCGGTACATACTTTTTAGTGTGTTTATATACCTGTAGCCTATATGACATCTTTGTAGTGCGTCAATGGTTGCCCAGGCCTCCAAATTATCAAAGGCCTTTTAAATATCTATAAAGGTCATTTATATCGGTTTATTATATTCATTATATTTCTGTATGATCTGTAGAACGGTGTGTATAAGATCAATTGTGCTATATCCATCGCGGAACCCGGCTTGTTACACTGGCTGGAACTGATCTAATATATGTGATAGTCTGCTGGTTATGAACTTCATAAACAGCTTGTAGACGTGGTTAAGTAGTGAAATAGGTCTATAGTTTTTAAGTCACATTTGCTACCCCTTTTATGTAATACAATCAAACTCGTAGGTGTTTCGTCGGTGTCCATGCATTTGTTGAAAAGTTCCTGGTGAGCCTTTACTAGTGCACGACCGCCATATTTAATAAGTTCTATTGGAATACCATCGGCTCCTGCTGTTTTATTCATCTTCATTTTTAGGCCGCTTTTGATTTCGTAGGCACTTATATCTGGAAGATCCTCGGTATAGTGTCGGCCCTTCTGTTGTTTTTTATATTAATTTTTGTTATGCAAATGATTAAATATCTCCTGCATTATGATTTTTCAACAATTTGAAAAATTGTAAACAGTTTTAGTATAAAGGGAACCGATTTTCGAAAAAATGAGAAACAAATTGAAAGTCCACGAATTGGCAATGGTTTGAATTGGATATGGTTGTCTGTTGGGGTATTCATTTTATATTTTTTAGAATTTAAATACCTAACACTGCCGCGATTTTTACCGATATTAAGTAAAAGTTTAATCATTTTAACGCAAAATGTATCATGTTTTTGGTGGGTTTGAAAAGTGTTGCTCTAAAGTTTGCCACGAAAAACTAAATTTTGGAAAATATAATTGAAAATATCTTGTTATTATCATAAAGTGGTATAGATAATGGCAAATATTTAGAAGAAATAGTTACGGGTTTTGTTAAAAGTGTTGCTTTAGTTAACTTGAGTTATACGTGGTGTAAATCATTTATTTTATAGTATGACTAATATTTGAAATTTATTTTATTCGATGGATCTTTATTCAGTTGTACTACAACGTTAAATGCGTGGAAATTAATACACATACTTTTTGACTTTATTTGATTATTAGCCATCGTCTTATTATTTTATCTTTTAGATTCAACTAATTTAGTTTTTCTACAGATAAAATAGCATTTCAAATTTTGTTGTGTATCTTTTTTTCTATATTGTTGACTCCCACCTATTTGTTGTTTTTATTTTAATTTATTTATTTAGCGTTGGTCTATTTTCGCTACTGTGATCAAATAATAAAGCCAACGTTTAGGTACCACACCTTCTACTCAAATATGATTATTTAACGTGTGCTTCTACTGGATCTTCTATTTTACGTCCCTCCCGGAAAGTTTACTCCTGCCTAATAGTAGTGTCTTATTTTTAATTTCAAAACAGCTTACTTTGGAATAATATAAAATTTTAAAATCAAACCAATCGGAATATTTTACGAATAGATATATTGCAACTTGCTTATGTGTAATCTTCAGCCCCTTTTTCTAATATTTTTATTTTATTAGATAGTTTTTAGCTTAAGATGTGAAAATGTGAATGATATCATTAATATAGGTACCGCATACGAAATTAGTTTTACTGACTGATTGTGAATTATTCACAATCTATATTTCTATTTAGATTGCAAATTAAGAGCCTACAAACTGCTGGAGCAATGTGCGTAGTGAATAAGTCGTGTATATATGTAACAGTGGATGCATTATACCTTAGAAATGTTTGTACCTAATTTATAAAACAATGTTTCTTTATGTATATGATAATCTACGGGGATATTCTCCATGACTTTACAAGAGGCGTCTTAATGTTAGATTTCTTTAATTTGTTTAGTTTGCATACATTAACTAATTCATAACATTATTCAACTTCCTAGTCTGCCATTACCAGGATGCCTGATATAACATTGTCTATGCAATTAAAGTATCAAATTATTGGATGTGATTATATTTAACAAAAATAATATGTGTCACAATATATACAGAATAAAAGTGAAATCATTTTTCAAAATACGCAGCATTCAAATAAAAATTCTTAATCTTAAGTGTAAGGTTATTTTAAGATGTACATAAGTGATAATATAACAAGCATTACCTGCTATAGCTAAACCAACAGGTTTAGCTTCAGCAACAGCTGCATCTTCTGGGGGTAAGTTTACACTAACACCGTCATCATCTCCCCCATCCTCTGCTTCATTTTCCTTATCTTCTTCTTTATTCTTCTCTTCCTCTTTCTTATTATCCTCTTCTTTTTTACGTTTTTCATCTTCATCTTCTTTATTTTTCTTATCTTTATCTTTTTTGCTTGACTTTTTTCTATCAAACCATGCACTTAAACCAGTAGATCTACCCTCTAAGTCATCGTCATCTTTTTCCTCATGTAATTTTGATAGCCTATCAGCAGAAGCGTTAAGAGAGTCTAAACTTTCTTGATATTCTACCTCTTCATCTTTAGCAAGCCGACCATCCTTTTTAATTTCTTCTTGAAATTTCAAAATTTTTAAAGCTGTTTGATGAATATTCTTTATATGCCTATCATAATCTGTTTCAAATTTATTTGGAAGAGGAGGATATTCAACCTCAAGTGGCAAAGCTTCTGTGGTCGATTCTTTAATCGGAATGTCAAGAATTTGAGTTGTCACTTTTCCGTCAGCAGTTTCTATGACTTGTAAAGTTTGTCCTTTGGCACCTCCATAAAATGGAAGTAGTGTTATTTTTACAGGCTTCTTTGAATTTCTGCAAATAAAAATAAGTTTTTGTTTTAATGTTAAGTATTATAGAATAAATTTAAAAAATCAGAAAAACTGAGCAAACATGTCTATATTATTGGCGACCCTTAAAATAAAATATAGCGGATATCAAATCAGATTGTCTAAAACATCTTAAAAATGTACTACTACTACTAGAAATCTGTTAAAAGGGGATAATTTCCGCCTACTAACTATCAAAATTTGCTTAGATTCGACAATTGTTGTGTTCGTCACTATTTTATTACATATGCATAAGACGTATAATATTGTACTCCTTCTGTTCCAAATTATAGTATGCATCCATTAGATCTATTGTTATTCAAATATGATTTCAAAGTCATACAGTGTAATTCATCTTTATTTACTATTTATAATGCACATAAGCTTAAAATAATTATAAAAACTTATGTACATGTTTATAAATTAATATTAAGCACTTGAATGCAGGTAATAGATACTGATAAACACTTTTCACGGTGCCGTTTTTCATTATTTATATGTTTAGTATTAGGTCGCCACTTGTTTTAGGAGAAGCCTTTTGTTATAGGGATTGAAGTAAATTGAAAAATAGAAGATCTAAAACATTTAAATCCAGACTATTTGGTAGCTGAGACTTAAGTCGAATACACCATCCATATTTTTATTATTCGGCCATATTTATCAACATCGCTACAATGGGGTTGGGTTTGGCGTTATCTTCCTGAATATAAATAGGCTTGCCTTTATACGATATTGAAAATTTTTCGCTGGCGCGAGCAAAACATTTTCTATGATATTTTTTTACATTCTGCGGTATTAATGGATTCGGCAGCTTTTTTTAATGTTTATATAGTCGTATAGGTCTTTTAAAAAACCATTCGATTTTACCTTCTGCAAACAAAATTGTAGACGGGCCTGCTTATTTCCATCAGTCAGTGTTAGCTTTACTGTTATGATATATTCGTTTAAAATGTATACCCACTTTAAATCTTCAAAATTGAGTTGTCGTGGGAACATCAATAGCATGCGGTAAACTGCGAATTGTTTCACGACGATATTTTAAATTTTGCTTAAATTATCCATTCTTGTGCTTACGACCACATTTATTATTGTTTGATGACACATCTGCTCAAAGTTTTCCTCCATAGTATTGTATTTTAACATTTTGACAAATTCTAGACAAACTTAAACGAGAAAATTCAAATTTACCCGCAACTTCGCAAATCGCACTACATCTCAACTTGTCTATTTTTCGTTGAAGTAGTAGCTGCAGTATTTCATTTCGCTGATCAACAGTTAATTGCTTTGATTTGGTGTTTAAACTTTCCACATTTTCGAATCTAATTGTAACCATAACGGTATACAATTAAATTATAAGCACTTTGACGGGTTATGAAATGACAACACAACATAAATAAAAAAAAAACAAAAGAATACACACAATGACGTTAATATAAACGTAAAGAATACTTCATTTTGATGAATATGCACTAAAACAAATATTATCTTTTATAAACATCAATAATCTAAACGTTTTTAGTAAATATATACCATAATTTGGCACACAGGGAGCATTGAATAGCGCTATGTAATTTTATTTGATATTTAAAAAATTCTGGTAACTGTATCAATTGTTTTTCTTCTTTATACATCTTGTAGTATGGTAAACAAGCAGAAAATTTATTAATTTTTATAGATCTTAATGTATATAATAAAATAATCTGAGCCCGAAAGATTTATTAAATTTAGTCATTTATATAAATTAATTTTTTAAAATTGCAACAACTATAGTCAATTCACTGCAGGCTCTGACGAGTTTTAAGATACATCATATAGCGAAATATGCTGGAATGTTTGTACTATGGGTTAAAATATTAAAAAAATGTTTGTGCAAAATTTAAGAGAAATATAGAAGTTAGTTTTTAATTATTTTGTCTTCTTAGATTTTATTAAAGAGCTTTAAAATTTGCTGCAGTGATACATCCGCGCTGTACAGACAATCTAGATACAAGAGAAGATGAATAATATCAAAGTATAAAATAAAATTACATAGGAACTCACTAAATATGCATGCCTATACAGGGGATGGCTACTTTTTAAGTACACGTAATATTTATTTGTTAAAGTAGTGATACTTAAATAATACTTTCCATTGAAAATGTATCCCTTAAACTTTGAATATTTGACTAGCCCAATTCACAATGATTAACATGCATTAATGTCAAACATACGCGATAGGTTTTTATTGATGATATGATAACACTTCCTTCGTTTCTTCTAGCTCTTTAGTTATTGGTATGGCACTGTACAATTGGCCTTTATTTTAATCAGTTATAATTTATCTACAGTCTAGTACACCGGAAAGACCTATACTATAATTTAAACGAAACTTACCAGTGTATCAATAATGAAACATCATTTTCTGTGATCGAAATATGCGTTTCAGGAAATATTCTTAATGTGCCCGTTATACCAAAGTATGTTAGTTTGATAGAATTATCAACTTCATGAATGCCTCATTGTTTAAATGAATTTAAGTATTAAGTTTACTTAGTTGTATATTTTGACTCATAATATTTATTTAGCTTAGTAATCTTCTTGTTTTATTCATAATATTAAGATAGGTATTGTATGCTATGCAGAATTATTACAAAGAGTCCAATACATTACAAAATCTAATAATAAGTTTAAACACATTGCATCGCTATGTAGGTAATACAAACTGTTCATTGAATGTTTAAAGAAATACTACATGTCCGTATTGTTTATTGATATTCAAAGTGGATATTGTTTAAGGCTACTGACACGCTGGTGTTAAGTTTACTAGTTTTTTTGACCTTGATGATTTACAAGGGAACTTACAATTTGAAAGAAAATGCAATCATAATAAACTATATATATATAAATATTGTGTTTATTGAAAATATATATCTACATTTTCTATTTAGATATGCATTTAATCCATTATATATGCTGATATATTTTCATAAAGATTAATCACTGGGGTAAAGGTGAAAGAGATGACGCGTTAGGCTAGGTTCTGCCATTGTGGTAAGTGATGAGTGCTTTATGTGAAACTAAAAACATAATTCAACTTTTTAGATCACACCTAAAACATTTAATGGGAAGGAAAATACGATATCAATATCTTGGATAAAAGGACAATTAGAAGATGAATTTTGGGTGGAGTGTTATGAGCAATACAAGTTAGCAACTAAAAATGTTTGCAGTGGTAGTATTAAACTTGTGCGATGTACGGAGAGATTTGAAGCATATTCCACCCGATAGTGAGAGTGAGATGCCTCTTTGTATTTCAAAGAAATTCATTGCAAATATTTTCTTAATGTTCTGAATTTCTTTTGTATGTTATAATCTGTAAAATAGTAAATATTTGTTTAAATATAAAAGATTAAAAGTCAGTACAAAAAATATCTCTGGTTTCGTCTTTATCATCATTATCGTCATTATTCGTAAAATTATTAACTTGTGTTTCAATCTTCAGTATAATAAATCTCTTGAAAACTTACTTTCCTCAATTTACAATTTAGGGAATGTCATTTAATGAGCTGTATAGGTTTATAACATGTTAGAGTTAAGTTTTATAACTTTAAAACTTTGGGCTTTCGATAAATTTGGTGTAACACTTCGCAATAGTTACATTCAGAGGAATTTAGGGTTTAAATAATCAAATTTTGTTGTTTATTTTTTCAAACATGAATTGCATATCCGATAAATAGTTCTTGTTCTTGTTTCTATTTTCATATTATTTCATATATCACCTAATTCATCGTCTTCGAGGAGTGTTTTCAACTGAAAGATGGTCTGCAATATTTATGTTATTATTCTTTTTACTTTACCTACTTTTGGTCTCTTTTCTATAAAGTTTTCTGCGACTGCTACAACTAGTTGTAAAAACAGAGTTTTCTTCCACCATTTTGTGGAGCGGCAATTTAAGTCATACAACCAGACTATTTGATTTTCTTTGTTGATACCTCTTATAAAGCTATTATAAAATGTCATCATTTCAGGGCATGGTGGTACATCAACTATACTGTAATCTTTCATTTTTAGAGATACCGTAAACATACTAGTCAAACAATAGTTACTTATAATATGTTCTTCCTCAAAAATTCTGCTGCGCCCCTATATATTTTTTCCATCTATTTTCGGAACAGTTTTCTAGTTTTTATATGCGTCCCTACAGCCACATAAGAAAGTGTATCCATGAGTTTTGCACTTATAAAAAAATATTAAAATATAATTATGCATTAGGTGATTTAATTTATTCGCATAATTTTAGCTCAGCATGGTCAACCATAGTATTATCGTTTAATCTACTATCTTCTTTGTCACAATATACATCCAAATCATGAGTATATCCGGTCGAAAAATCACATCGTAGCCACAAATGTATGCCTCTCTTGATTGGTTTGAGAGGTAAGTAATGTTTCAACGCCTAACGACCTTTGCATTTTGACATCGATTTATCTATACTCTGTTGGCAACAATGTGTACGGCTTTTAGAGAATGTATATTTTAAAAGTGTTGTAACAGCTACTAAATAAGATATCTGCAGTTTGTGAAACATATGGTCTCAATATATACATAAAAATACCATATTTATGGTTATAAGTAAAAAACAGCTAGTATCAGGAAATCTTCTGTTGAACAACTAAGAAATATAAAAAATGCACAGTGGGACTGCTCGGTTAAGATGAAGAGTAGAATAGATCACTATTTAAGTCATAAAACAAAACTAAAACTCGGAAGGTGTTATGTGTTTCCTGTACTGATATAAGTAGAAACTGGAGGCCATAGAAATTTTTGTTTGTAGGAGTATGCTAGAATTCCCTGGACAGATCGTGTCACTAACACTAAGGTTGTTATAACTATCAAAACAAGGAAATTTGCCATCCAGAAATATTTGAAATATTACAACATTCGCTACTAGGCCAGACAAAAGGGAACCCGGTCGGATAGTATTTAGGCTCAAGAACTTGATATCTCTTTCGATTATATTCTATTTAATCGACGGTTTCATTCAACTAAACCTAAAACCTGTAGTTCTGGTGCTATATACCAACCCTGGAAAAAATTAATGAATGGGGGTGGGAAGTACTGTCTTACCCACCATACTCGCCCAATATTGCACCACCGGATTTCCATTTATTTCAATGGCTACAACACTTTCTATGAAAATTTGGATGATATCCAAAATGCCATCTCCAGATATTTTGCTCAAAAACCAATTGAATTGTATCGAAAATTTGCACACTAAATGGCAAAAGGTTGTTGATAACTAGGTTGATTACATCATTGGTTAAAAATAAAAACAAGTTAAAAATGTATTTGTTTGAATTTAATCTAAAAAAACGACATTACTTTCTGGTCCCCCTAATATAACTTCTAAGTGAGCGTCGAAGATCTGTTATCCTATTACTTGCCTCAAGTTAACCCCAGGAACTAAGCCATTTGTCTTTTATCCTGTATATACTTATTTCTACTTATGTATAACGCAAATCTGTTTGAATGTAAACTTCCCCAATCAGTGTTTCTGACCCACGAGAGTCTCTTTTTGAATATTTACAATCGCGTTTGTACGACGAGGCTTACCTGTGATTTACCCATTAACGTTTTATTAAAAATCCTGCATGGCTATCTCCAATTTCCAAGATTGCAAGTTGCTCTGCCTACATCACGATAATTTCTAAATAAATATCTATCCGACACGATTTTCCTGCTCAAGGCCAACTACTTTGTTGAAAATACTTGAAAATGTTAAATAGATTGTCCTTTTGAAGGTCGCAGTGTCTTTGCGTGGCTACACAAATTTTCCATGACAAGACTATAACTCAGTCATAAATGCACTCTATAAGTTAAGCACCTATCAAGCTCTAGTTCATACAGCATGGCAAAACTAATATTTATGGGTATTAAACAGTGCATAGGAATGATTTGATATACATAGGTAATAATTTTAATAAGAATAATGGATATTTTTGAAATGGTGTTACAAAATATGCCTATAATTTCCACTTCAGCCTTCGGATGATTCTTAAGGGCACATTTTTTAGAAACATTGCTCAAATATTAATAATTTTAATTAAAATTTGTAAACTACCTAATTTCCTATGTATTCCAAACCATTCCTACGCACTATTTAATATACATAACTCATACTTTTATCATAGTGTATGGAATAGAGCGTGGTCGATAATTCCTTTAGGGGGACATAAATTACTTTTTTTAATGATTGTGGACGAAGTATTTTGGTCTGCTCTAAATATATATCTGGATAAGACACAATCATGATGTTAAAGGAATTTACATTCTCTAGATATTTATTGTTATTATGCTGTGGAGGACAAAGCAACTTTCAAACATGGAAAATTGCAGAGAACCTTCCGGGATTTTAATATGTGGTGGATAAATATTATTAGCAAATGTCAAATGTCCATATAATTCCCTATGTCTGTCAAACAATTTCTACTTACTGTGTATAATAAATTATAACTATGTTAGCATTCGAACGAACAGAAGAGCGTAAGTAAATTTAAAAATAAATAAAATAGTTTATTACTTTCAGTACCTGTTCTAGAAAGGATTGATAAGTTACACCACCAGTATTAAATAAATGTGCAGGCATATTTTTGTTTAATTAAAAACATTTTTTAGTTGCTCCTAAATCTGTCTTCATGTTAATAATTTTACGAAAAGTAGTCTATATATACACACGTTACTTAAAATTTTTCTCGAGCAACGTTTCTTCTCCAGTACTGATGTAATTTTGATCATTCTGTTAAAAGTTCATTAAATTCCAAACACATTTCAATTCATCTATGCGAAATTACAATGCAAGTGATTATAAAATTATGAACTCTAAATTCAGTGTGCGCAATTAACATATTATGTGTGCTAAAACTAACCCAACCTTTCAAACCAATGAAACTGCTCTTACTTCTCCAGATATTGTTAATTAACTGTTTCAAAACAGATACAAACGGTTTAGAACCTTATACTACATGTAGTGCAAATAACTGACAACTGGACGGAACTTGTCGCATCATGAAATCGTCCCTTAATACATGCGCAGTTTTTTTGGACTCATTTTAGGGTTTTAGATGAAAGCTAAAAACTGTAGTCGACATTATCTGCTGTTTTTTGACAACTTTAACAACACGTGTGGTTTATTTAAAGCCTATAATAAATTGAAATAGTCGTGTGTTTACTTACTGGTGCTAGGCGTAAAATACAACACCTTTTTGTTAAGTTGTTTTGTTAGCAGACTATTTTGATGGGCGAAAGCGGAAACTAAAATATTAAAGAGCGTTTTCTTTCAGTTCTTGGTTTGTGATACTTATATATGGTATTTCGTGCTGTCGAAATAAACTAATGGAAGCAGTTCTAGACAAGCTACACGTTATTCAGCAGCCGTTTTATTTAGCTGTTATTTTCCTGAAGCTATTTCTTTCGAAAATTTTATATGAAAATAACTGTTAAGCCCACCACTACTACGTTTTATATATTACCTTATCACATCGAAAATAGGTTGAATGTAATATTTTAGACAAATAGAAAGAATTTTCCAACTAATACATCATTTAATTATGGATGAAATTCATTTCACTATAGATTTTTTTAAATGGTACTGGAATCCCATACACCTCTTTATATTTTACTATATTAAATGTCATTTATCATATTTCTTAATACTAACGAACTGATTCCAAACCCCTGCGATTTTATACCAAGAATAGACGCCTGGGCTGAGAGTCGAACTAGAATTGCATAGTTAGAGTCCCAAAGCTCTAACGATACGGCCACGGAGGCCGCCACTATAGCTTAAACTAGTATTTTGTTATGTGCGTTTTCTTAACAAGTCAATAAAAATCTAATAAAACTATTAAAAAAGTTCATATGTAAGGTGTAATAAACATTCGAAGTAGTTCTTAGGCGTAGCTATTTTTCTAGAAAATGTGTTAAAATTACGACTATTTGAGTTTAGATATGCTGTTTTTCGTAATAATTGATAATCTCATAACATAGCAGTGCTGATGAAGTCTTAATGACAGAAACACGGCGTGCAATGTAATTACGGCTTGTCCCAAAAGATTTCAGTTTATTCATTCATTAATTGAAATTTTACGAATACCAATAAGAAATTGATTTAAGCTATAACCGAATTTTACATTTTATTAATCTAAACTGTTACAATAATCCGGGTTTCACGGGGGGCGGAGGTTCTGACCCCCATGTCAACTATTATTTTTCAGTTCAGTAAAAAGGAGTACAGTTTATCAAAAATGAGTTCAAAAGTTCTAGAAGGAGTACGTTTGTAGTGCGATTTTAAAAAGTAGTAGTAAAATTTTATCAAAAAGAAGTACAAACATTTTAAAATGAGTAAGGATGGTCAACTTAAGTCAGAAAATATTATTGTAGAAATCATGGCCACCTTAGTATAATATACATAAATTGAAAATATTATGTAGTGCGTATTCTATGTAATACAACTTAGCAGATACTAAACTTTTATAGAGGTTTTACGACAGACCTGTTATTATGTCAGCGAATGTAAGCATATTCACGAGACATATAATTTGCTCATATATTAGTTAGCCATTTAGGTTAGGTTTTAGTAGTCTATGAACAAATATATTTAGTTACTTGAGACGTCGTCCAGACCAATGTATTCATAAATAAATATTACGTGAAAAGAAACTTCTTATATTAAAATTATAATAACAGTGTTTGTACATATTAGCAACTATGCAAACATTTTACTTATAAATATTGTTACTTTCGACATTCCACTACAGAAACTATACTTTATTGTTACAGTAGGTAACGGTTGGTCCTCTACTATCTTCACTCATTAATTTAGTTGGAGTGAATGGAATATTTTTCATTTTTGATGACTTAGCAAATGTGATGGAGTTATAGTATTGCAGAATAAAAGTGATGGAATCTATTTACCTAAACGTAACTTGCAAAAAAAAGATCGGCATGACATTTATATATTACTGATCAAACGTTAATTGGGTTTAAACCTATAACTTGCAACGGTCTTCATCGACTTAAGTAAAAATTATAGGAAATGTCATAAAAACACGCAAAATTTACGATCCACATTTTATAATCGGATTTCATGCATTATTTCCGAGTCACGGCCAACCGCAAATGCTACTTAAAAAACAGGTCTAGTTGGTTGTTAGTTCCAGCGACATTTCCAAAAAATCTGAGTCAATTATTTTAATCTCATACCTCAATAACAACGGAACCTGTATACACAACGATGTTATGCAATTCGATATATGCATCACTTTTAAAAGAACTAACATGAAACGTATGCGTGGGGGAGTGAGTTTTGTGAAATTCATTAATAGTAATGACACATCAGACTGAACTACAGCGTGACTAAATAATAAAGAAAAAACAATACTTTTTAAAGTCTTATTTTTTATTCAAGAAAAATGAACCCTTACAAATATTTATCACTGACTTCTTCTTTTAGATTTGCCTAACATTCACATAAAGGTTTATACCTCCAATATGGATTGACAAAACCTACATCTATTACTGGTTCATAAAAGAGTGTCCTTCTGTTAAAATTGTACTTGAAACCCTCTTGTAGGATGAAATTTCTATATTTTAACAAACGCAGGATTTACTCCTTTTGAAGTTTGAACTACAGGATGGATGATCTAACTCTATGGTACCACAGTCGTTGTTTATCTGATGTACTTTATTTGTCTTATGAACCCAACAATTGTTATGTAGCAGCTAATCCTTTTTAGAAAATTGATGTTACCAGTTTTTGTTTGTCTGAAAATTTTACTTTTACTCTTTTTGGTAGTGGGCATCCCTCATGACCCACTACATGATTTTCTGGTTATAGGATGGGTTCTATTGATGAAATAAATATCTATCACCTACTAAAGCAACCATTTATTTTAATTTATTTTCTCCACAGTAGTATATATACCTGTTTCCGATAAATTTAATTCATTGATAATATAAAAACTCGTCATATGCAGCTCATGCAGTAGCATATCTTCAGTTTGCGCCTTCGAGAGTCAACTGGATGTTAGATCGTCTTGAATAGGATATTTACGACTCTACGCCATCGAAAGAGTCCAGACCAATATTTCATTTCAAAATGAGAAAGAGTTTATTTCATGAGTGTGGATTTTATAAACATAAAACCCTTTAATATCCCTATAAATTCTACAATGAGGGCATAAATTTGGACATATGTTGCAAAATATTGCAGTAAATTTTTTTCATTGTCGATCATGTTATGACAGCAAAAGATAACCACAGGGGTATATTCGATAAGGAACTAGAAATAAATGGTTTAGTAGATATAAGGCATTTAATGGGAAATTTTATATATGTTTACATTACCTACCCAATATATTTACTATATTTTGATGGATGCCAATTTTTTGTTTTATAACTTTACTAATATATATTGTATTTCAGATTTTAGTTACAAAACATGATTAATTAACATTTTAATTAAATTACACATTTTGTACATACCAGTGTGGTCTAGAGGTTAGGAATCTCGCTTAGTATAACAGGAGTCCTGGTGTCCATTACATCAAAAGGTGAAAACTTTATTTCTTTTGTTATCATTATAATGTCTGGAGTACGAAATAACAAAACTCACAATAAACTTCAACGCTAGGAGAAGCAACTAACCAGTACGGGTGCATTAATTGTTTTCTTGGAAACTTATAGATAATTAATAAAACAGTTAAAAATAATTTAAAAATTATAATAACATATTTCGAGAAAGCAAAACCTTTCTAGATTTAAGAGACAAGGTTATATAAAATATCTCTAAAATTTGGCATAGATCTTTTTGTAGCAAATATGCATGTATTGTACAATTTTTGTTTAAATCTATGTCCACCTGCATTATCGTTGGGTGGATTGAGTAACTCAGTGGTTATGTTGCCGGTCCTAAGCCCGGATAAAGGAGGAAGGTTCCTAGATCAAGTTAGCTCCATACCTATGGTAAAAAGGCTATATATGCTCATAGAACAGAAAACTTGCATCAGACCTGGACTGATACACCTATGACGACCTATGTGAGAAAACGGATAACAAGATGGAGAATTCTATTGCGCTTTGCTACTTGGAATGTAAGATCATTTAACAGTAAAGACCAAAAAATAATAAAGGAACTAACGTAAAACAAGATCGATGTCTGCACCCTACAATAAATCAAGAAGAAAGGGAGAGGCCAAAGAATGTATGCAGAGTACATAGTAATTTATAACCGGGTGGAGAAGCATGAAAGGGCAAAATAAGGAGTTGCCTTGACAATCCATTCGAAGTTCCGAAACTGTATACAGGAGTGTATATTCATATCCTCACGAATCCTGGTCGTTGGAATGAAATCAGAAGATCAACGAATAAACATATTGACAATCTGTGCAGCTGAATATAATAAACCACAACTTCAACGAGAGGCATTTTTCTACCAACTTCAGTCCGCAATTGGCCCATTATCAAACGATGCACCGATCATCATCCTTGATACTTTAATGCCCATATCGGCACAGAAATTAAACAAAGTTTTAAAGAAAAGGTGCTAAATGATAGTGGAGACCCTTATTGATCTCAAAGGCCAATATAAATACTCAATCGCAAACACTAGGGGCATTAAATTAACAATTGACTAAGTTGTCACTGATAGGCACTTTCACCCACTTCAAATACTGGAGGCTAGACATAGGGAGTGACTACAGTCAGAATAAGAATTAACTTTAAGCCACAAAAAAAAAATCA
Source organism: Sperchopsis tessellata (assembly GCA_033557685.1). Taxonomy (NCBI): domain Eukaryota; kingdom Metazoa; phylum Arthropoda; class Insecta; order Coleoptera; family Hydrophilidae; genus Sperchopsis; species Sperchopsis tessellata. The sequence continues at coordinate 26,597 of JAWQRN010000525.1, forward strand.
AGACCTACGATACAAGAACATAAAATCAATATAGAGTCATTATGGGACCCAAAAGTAAGATAACATTATAAAAGAATACTACAAGAAAAAATAGATACGAATCTGATAACAGAGAGGGATGTCGTCAATCTAGCTTTGGACAAAATAAAAAACAGCATTAAGATCATTGCCCATGAAGCACTTGGAACTAGAAGAAGAACCATGTAAACTCAAATAAAACCCCATGGATCTGTCCAGAAGTCAAGGAGAAATTAAAGGAGAACAAATAAGCTCATATCGCATGTCGAACGCTAGGAACGCCGCAATCACAGAACAAGTATCGACGGGTCAGGAATGAAACCAATGAATTAGTAAGATAGACCAAAAATTAGTACTGGGATTTTTTTTCAAAACGCTTGCAAAATGACATATGGAATTCAAAAGCAGATTTGGTGGTTCATCAGATCATAGAGGAGAGAAGTAAATTAATTGATTGAAACAACCCACATAAAAAAGAGAACTGGGTCAACTATCTAACATATTTATACAGAACACAAAACATAGGAGAGGAACTGACCACATCAGAAATACATATTATGCCCAAATTGGCACACACTACGTGCAAATAACTCTGCAGAAGTTAAAAATTAGGAAAGCGGTAGACAAGACGGAATACCAAACGAGCTACTCAAATACGGCGGACGAAGACTGACTCAGGAACTAGCAACTCTGATTAAGAATATACTATATTACCACAAAATCCCTGATGAATGGCGAACCAGTACCACCATTATTATGTATAAAAAAAGACGAGAAAGTTCCCCCAAATCACAAAGGGATAAACTCCTTGAGCACAACATTGAAACTAACAACAAAAGTGCTAACGAACAAAATTAATAATCTCACTTCACTGGCAGATAAACAGCAAGGATTCAGATCAGGGAGATCTTGCACGGACGCTGTCTTTTTCGTAAGACAAATAACAGAAAAGTTTGAATACAAAAAGCAAGCCTAGATGTGCTTTATTGGCTTGATCAAAGTGTTTGAACTTGTCCAACAAAAATATGTCCTACATATACTGTATAACAGAAAAATTCCGTACAATATAATTAAAACTGTAGAAAACATGTACACAGTAATTCAAGTACAGGCAAAATTAGACGTAGGGCTTACCGAACCAATTCTAGTTGGTAGCGGTATCCGCCAGGGGAGAGTCATTAAGACCACTTCTCTTCAGCATCATAATGGACGAAATTATATAAAAGATTCGATCATTGAGAGGATACGACGACGATGCCGTGCTCGTTTCAGAGAGCGAGAACGACTTACAAAAACTCTTACACTCGTTTAACTGTACAGCTATATCCTTTAACGTGATACTATTTTCCACTAAAACAAAGTACATGACAACATCAAAAACACCCTAAAGATGCAAACTTAAGGTCGATGGAGAGGTTATCCAACAGGAAATGAAATTTTAAGATGTCGGAATAGAGCTTTCGGGCTTTGGAGATGTGGAAGCAGAGGAGAGGGAACAAACGACGAAAGCAACAAGGATTGCAGGATGTCTGAATAATATAATATGGTGTAACAAAATCTTGGGAATTGAGGCCAAGTCTATAATTTATAAAAGAACAATCTGACCTATCATGATACACAGCAGATACCATGCCAGAAAGATCAAAAACTAAGAGAACAGCGGAAATGAAAGTGTATTACGCAGGATTGTAGGTAAAACACTTTTACACAGGGAGAGAAATGAGAAAATAAGAGAAACGTAGTCATTAATGGTTGGGTATCAGGAGGAAAGAAAGAATGGGATGAACACATCGATAAGATGAACGACAGGATAATAGTAAAAACTGCCCCCGATAAGCCGCCAATGGGACGCAGGAGCGTTGGACGTCCTCGAAAAAGATGGATCGACAACCTCAAGATAGAGCAATAGGCAAGTGGACGAAGAATAAATAGGCGAATCGCCTAAAGTCAAGAAGGAAGAAAAAGAAAAAGTATGGGGTGATCACTTTATGGGAGCTTCAACTATTGTAATAAACTGTTTTTTCCGGGTGGAAACCGTGTAGAGGCTCTGACAAGTGCCGACGTTTCGTCCACTGTTGCAAGGGACATTTTTAAGGC